>JAOTRI020106950.1:0-13456 GCA_028564885.2 Zoanthus sanctaehelenae | reverse complement strand
GGTTTTACGTACACCTTTGTCTCAATTTGCGGCGATCGATTCAGTAACTGGATACCCAGAAATGGGAGCATTCCATTTAAATTTCCTTTAATACTACTTCACATATAAAAGAAAAGATCAGTTTGCCGAGGAACCATTCTGCCTTACGCCACATACATTTTTAGTTACAGCCGGTAACTACAACTCCAGAAGCCAAAGTAGCTTTTTGACGGGCTGGACAATATTCTGGGTGACAAACTAGCTGTAATCAACAATTCTCTGCAAAACATTTTAAGAAGGAGGCAGCGTGGCTCAGTGGTCTGGGTACTAAACTTGCAGGTGAACATCCTGGGTTCAGGTCTCACTCGGACCACTGACGTCACTGTATGGATTTGTTTTGGGTGATCCCTGATTCAAATCCACCACGTTTTGCAAATAGTCAGCTGCCTTGCCTCTAATCAGTTGTTTTTTAGATTGTGTCAAGTTTCTGTTGAACTCGAAGATATTAGCTTTACAGTTATACTCTTTTCTTTTAATAGCAAAAGAGAGCAAACAGCAAGACGGAAAACAGATGAAAAGACAGGAGAACAACGGCAGAAAAAGGACGAAGCCGATTTTTTTCTTATGGGAATGGCTAATAGGGTGAAGTAGTTCCAGTTGAGGACAGAAATATCACAGCTTTTGAAGTTTGGAAGTTTTACTTGACAATGTTTAGAAATTTGAAAAATTGTGGAAAGTACAAAGTTTGTTCAAACCGGCAAACATGGCTGACTACACCAACTGATGTTGTGGAATTAATTGAATATCGAATGACAGCGTTACAATTTAGATAGTTAATTAGCAATTACTCTATAATTAGAACTCGTGATACACCGCCTGATTGCCAATGAGCCAGCCCAGAGAAGACGCGAGGCTGGCGAGGCGGCAGCAATATAGATCCGTGGGAGATTGAGCACAGGCAGAAAAAATCTCGAGTGATTTGGAGAGATGTGAGTAATGTAAGATTTTATGACGTAATGCCAAAAGATATTTTTGTCTTCAAATAGACAAATCACAAAGCTTTAACTTTCTGACGTTAGCAGCATGGTGAACAAACAACGGCTCTATAATTCGATTCTTCTTATCAATGACAATTTATAGAACAAGAATATCGTTTTAAAAAGAGAAACATTTTAATATGGAAACCAAAATGCTATTATAAAAGTGTGTATGTTAGAATGACTTTCACACGTAAAGCACACACTGAGATATTTTAGTCTATGTTTGTTTCCAAATAGTAAAATAGGGTAGCATGGCGAACAAACAGTGGCTATGTAATTTGACTCATTTTATCAATGAAATTTATTGAAACAATATTGTCGATTTCAAAAGAAAAACATTTCGTAAAGTAAAACTAAATGTTATGATAAAAGTGTGTATGTCTGAATGTTTTTTGTCTTTTTACACATAAAGCACACGCTGAGATATTTTGATTTAATTTTGTTTCCAAATAGTAAAATTAAAAAGGAGAGTATCTGTTCTGGGTGCTTACACATCTATGTTCCGTCGTCCTCATTCTTTTGTCTTAGCTTGCTCGTTTGCACTTTAGCGATAGCTATTACTAGTATTGTATATTTGAATCATATTCCAGCTCCAGTTGTGAAATAAAGTAAACATTGAGTTAAGGAACAACGATACTGTAATCTTGCGCAAGAGTCTGCACTTTAGGCTGTATTTGTAACTTTTCGAAACATTAGCAGATGTAAATAGTTTAGTTTGATTGTAAACCTGTAGATGTAAATATAGAATCGCAAGTCGAAAATAACGTTGTTAAATTGAGAGGACGCCTCTTTGAGTCAATTGATTCCATGCGAGTACAAGGGTTAGGAAGAACATGCGCCATGCGCTAATAGCGCATAAATTCAAAATATGGCGCACTGAAAAGTCCGCTAGCTGGCCAAGATTGCGCCCGCGTCCCAGGCCGTTGCCACAGTACATTATTTCTTGCAATAATAGATCTTGTTTTTGGATTGCCGGAAGTAAAACACAAAAAGTTGAGTTCAAAGTTCGCTTGTTTGAAATTTTTGATGTTGACAAACAATATACCTTCTAATAAAAGTGGCTTCAAACGTATTTTTGTATTACTACAAATTGTTTCGACTTCTTATACATAAGAACTTTCAAACTTATAAATAGAAAGTTCCCACCGAAAGTTATCCATTCAAAATTCTTGAGTTTATTACTGCTGACGGAAGAAATTTTCAATCCATACACATAACGACTGTGATTTTTGAGTTTGGCTAAAACTTTTGTAACTTACAATCTGTAGGCCTCCATTGTTATTGAATTACTTGTTATTATATATGGCATTCTGTACTTGAATGCAATAATATATGGCATTCTGTACTTGAATGCAATACTGTGTATGGCCCTTACGTTTTATAACTTATATTTCCAAAATTGCTTTAAAAGAAACTCCATTAAACTCTTAATCCGCATTGATTGAACACCACCTGCGCTTTGTGACAAGTAGAATTAGGATGAAGCATCATCATCCGCTTTTGAATACCTAAGTCGGTCACTTGATTGCCACCAGATGTACACCCAGCGTGTTTTACTGATCAATCACATTTACGTCATATTTGATTTGCCGCTTGTTTATTTAAATGCATAGTTTTGTCTTTTTTTGTTTTAAGCAATATTGTAATGATAAGAATACCTAGCAATGTAAACTAAAAACATACAGATCTACATATCATACATTTCAAAAGGAACAGTTTACCAAAAGTCTATCAGTATCGTTAAATAAAAGTTTTTGGCGCATAGAATTTCGGTGATGGCCCATGAAAGTCAAAAATGGCCCATCGACTTTCAAGGAAACGGGCCATTGGCCCATGGACGTTTCAATCCTTCCCAACCCCTGCTAGTAGAGCGTTAGTAGGGAATTCTACAAAAATTGACATGTTTTGAATTGATCTGACCTTTTCACCATGTATTTCCGTTTAACAAAAAACGATAGTAACTGAAATTTTTACTTAAATGTTGTGACTAGCAGAGAAGCCCGTATCTAAAAAAAAAAAAGAAACGTAAGTCAAGGAGTTGATAGTTGAGCCGATGAGCAAAGTTCTCCGTTAAATGCTTAATTTGATGTGAAATGGATTTTTCTGGTTAGATTTGAAGTGATTGAACTAATCAAACTATGTTGATTCAGCTAAGCTGATTTGATCTTATTTGAAATTACTTAGTTTACTTTTAATTCAGTTTGTACTAATCTAATTGATTGGAAGGTAATCTGTTTGCTTTCCTAAAATACAATAATGTAACACTTAGCCTAAGGCTAATATACAGGATATCCACTAACTGCCCCAGCTAAAAATTCCAACAGGTTGGGGGCAAACCAGTTGGCTAATCACAAAGCGTGGTGAATTTCCTCCTGGGAACAACAAGGAATAATGCATTCAGTAGTCAGAGTCAAACTTCTGAACCGGAAGGGCTTCACACTGAAAATGAGGAATGAAATTCAGTGACATTTCCACGATCTTTTCATGATCAAATGCCATTTTTCATGACCCAGAAATATAGAAAACTCAAAGTAGCCACTCCAACACAAAACACGTATCGCACTTTATTAAAACGAGGAATGAAATTCAATGACTATTCCATGACTTTTCCATAACCAAATTCCATTTTCCATGATCCAGAAATAGTTTATTTTTTGATACTATTTGCAAAGCATAACTCAACGTGCGTTTGACAACGGCGTTTTCTAGGTACTCGTACGCTCATTTATATACAAATTTTATTCAACAAAACCATAGCTGAAGAAAAAATAGAGTTCCATGAGTTTTTTTATTACCTTTAACATTTCCTAAAAAAATCAATGATTTTCCAGGCTTGGAAAATCCGCGACTTTTCATAACCGTGTGAACCCTGTGTGGCCACCAGGCAAAGTTGCCTCCTTTGTATCTTTGCAAAATTCTCTCTACCGCCGCCTGGTTAGCCTAGTTGGTAAGGTGCCAGTCTGTTGTGCGGGAGGTCTAGGGTTCGATTCCAGGCTGGACCAACACTCAGGGTCTTAAAATAATTGAGGAGAAAGTGATGCCTTTGCTCTAACATCTGTAAATGGTTAGACTTTCGCGTCTTCTCGGATAAGGACGTTAAACCGTAAGTCCACTCTCTCGATCGCTCTGTCGAGGGACTTAAACGAACCCACACACTTGTCGAAAAGAGTAGGGTAGTAATCCCGGTGTTGTGGTCTTTCTGTTCTTCTGAGGGCATTTTTTTTGGCTTGATGATATTATCTGTGAGCCGCTCCAGCAGACTATCTAAGACCCTCGACTGTCAAACCTTGTACTGATCATTGTAAAGCGCCTTTGATCATATCCATATGAAAAGGGCGTTATATAAATCCTAACTTATTATTATTATTATTATTATTATTATCCAAATTACATTACTTACTTAGTCCTCTTCGTACCGGGAGTACATAAGGCCGAATCCAAATTACATTAAACGCTAAAAAACGTTTGCTTGGGCTATCTAAAGCCGCATGGAAGTATTATCTTGGTATAAGGAGGCTTCAATGTACTGTGGGTTCTCTGTGTTTCTTACAGCAAAAATGTGTTCTTTTGACACTGACAACGAAGAAATGTTGGCACCACAACATTTCAAAATTTACTATGAATATACTCAGAATAATAAATTTACAAAAATGAAGAACTTTATTTGAATACCATAAATAGAAATCTGGAAAATACCTTTTCTCAGATTTCTAAAAAACTTTGTATGTTTTTTGAAAGTTTTCCATAATTACTTTTGTTAAGTCGCATGTTGCCTCCATTTAATGATCACTGTTTGGGCATTCTCTTGACTCTTGAGAGTCAAGGGGGGAGGTTGGTAGAGAATATTTACTTTAGTTACGTTGACAATATTAAGTAATTAAATTAATCAAGATTACTCGGTGTTGCCTAGCAACTTCAATATTTACCTTTGACAAACTCTTTGGAAAAATCAATGAAATGCCCCGACCGGGACTCCAACCCACGTCTCTTGGTCTCTAGTTAGGCGTAATAAACACTACGCCACTGAGACTCACCAAGCTGGCAACATTGCAAATTACGGAGTATAGGGTTATCTGCAAGTGATCGCAGGGGCCTCGTCAGAGTATGTTTCTACCTTGTAACATCCACCTGGGATTCCCAATAACAATTATTTATATTTTTAAGGCATTCTTAGCGGAAAAAATGGTAAACATTGAAGTTGCTAGGAAAGACAAAGTAATCTTGATTTATTTTTATTAATGCCATAAAATATGAACAATTGTTAATAATTAACTTAGCAGTAATCTTGATTAATATTTGTTAAGCCTTCATGCCATAAAATATGAATAATTGTTAGTAATTAACTTATTAGAGACATGAAGTGAATCAAAAATGAAATATTCTAGAGTGACATGAAATGAAAACATTAATTGTAAAAAAAGCAAGACAGATTATTGGGAAAAAGACATTGTTGTAAAATGTTATAGTGCAAAAAACAAATTGAAGTAGAACGAGAAAATTTCCAAAACTGTTAGTGTTTTATAGAGTGTCAACCGATGAAAAAGCGAAACAATCACGCACTCTTCGCAAGTTGACGACGATCATAGATAGACTGATAGCACACCGAGATCTAAACTCGATCAACAATTGGTACCCCGAGTAAATACTGGCATAATTGTGCTAATATTTTGACAGCCATCACAAGGCATTTCTGCCTGCGTGTGATGGCAATTCAAGTATCCCTTTACTCTGAATAAGTTTGGAAAAGCACTTGCAATTAATATACAAACCTGCAGGGAAAGATACCAGTACAAAGCCAAAGTAACTCCCAACCTTTTTCTTCACTCGAGCTACAAGAAAACAAAATAAATATTCTAAAACTTTGCAATCGTTGATAGGTCATCAAGTTTTTATACACATTTTTTACCTCTTCTTACGAAATAGCTTACCTCAGTCTGTTTTCAGTAACTTGTCTGATTAGCTGACAGTACACTTCGTCTCGCAGAGCTTCCTAACAACACAAAAACAGAGGTATATTACCATGACGGCCATGTTGATGTACAGTATATTCTCATTAGCGTATGTCAAAACACACAAAGCGATTTTTAGCACGTGTTAAAATAAAATCAACGAATATGAAAAATAGTGTGGGTGATTGCTAGCAGCCATGGATAGTTGTTTACTATAACAGAACGCCAAGGGTTACTTACCTTAGCTGGATCTTAATAACAGTTATTTCAAAGTTTCTGGACCTCATTAGCATTATAAAACTGTTAAACAGGCTCAGGTTCCCAAAATGAAGATAAATACATAAAAATGAGCAATGCCTGGCTATAAGGTAAATTTATGTATAGATAGCCACACTTTGCTGTTAGCTTAACTGAAGCCACTATACTGGGCAAGTAATGGTCAAATGCTGGGTGATGCGGCTAATAAGATAAATTTAATTACAGATAGCACATACGTGTAGTAGCCAGATTGAGGCCACTATATTGAGCACTTTGGTTATTAAGGTAAACTCAAATATATATTGATATCATAAACGTACTAGTAGCTAGATTGAAGCTTCGCAATTGTTCCCTTTCTTAAATCGAATAATTTTTTTATGGAACTTACGTTTAGAAGAGCTGGTTCAAAGATGGCGTCAGTAAGTTCCGTAGCTTGCCTTGCTTTCTTGGAAGGGTAATCTCCCATGTATTTTAATATGCGTGAAAGGAGTCAAGTCTCGTTATACAGAACACATCGCTTAATACAGTAACTCAAAATACCACGAACAGATTTGTGAGCACTACCACTCAGCACTAAGGAAACTTTCACTAACTTTAGGTAAATAAACTATTGAGTTAATCCCATCACTATAAAACGAAGCTGCTATATATAGGTTTGATTCTTTTACAAAAGAATGCAACACGAACGTGAGAAAATAAGAAATAGATTCCTTGCCTAGTTGATCTTCAAATACATGGCATAAAAACAACCAAATTGCAGCAGTGTAAACAGGGGGTAATTAAACATCTCTCCAAAATCATGTTTGCTTTTGTTTAAGTAAAATGGGAAGTGAAACAACATTGAACAAACATAAGAGCAGAATACACACTACACAATAATGTCGACCAAACAAGGGAGAATGAGTTATGCTAAACACGCGTAATTGAAAACTTTATAATCTGGGTTGGTTAAAACAGGCTACATTAAGTGATATGGAAACGGCTAAAATCACAGCATTTCAAAAATTATATATTGAACTAAAAGTCACAAGTTGTTAATAGCCTTTTCAGTTAGATATAAGACAATTTTTCAGCTATTTACCTATTTTATCACAGTCTACGAAGATGGAAACGCAAAGAAAAGTTGCTAAGCAATGTGAAAAAAAAAGCAAAAAATCTACTTTTACATACTTTCAAAATTAGTTGCCGGGCAGCCAACTTCGCCAGAGAACGCCAGATAACAAATGAATTGAGAAGAAGATTTTGCTCTGAGATAAAGAAAGGATCGTAGCTATGGAATTTCAGTATAAAAAAATCTCGTAATTATTGCATTTTAATTCTTAAATTCAAAAACATAGACAATTATACTTTTTTTAAAGGATATTTAAGAATATCTGAGTCGCTTTTTGGGCCAAATCATCCTGGCCAGAAAGCCTTTTCAGTAAAGGTTGTTTGACAGGTTCCTATAACAAACGTATTACATATAAATCATATAAAAATAATATTAATAAAAAACAAATAGATACATCAAGGATCGCCAGCTATTTCATCAATAGAGCTTTTCCACATATTATTTAAATTATACCAACATGGCTGCCATGACGTGAAAACGCCATATAAGGAAAACCCAATAACCGTCAAAGTAAAAACGAATAGATAATTTTACATTAGACATGCATTTGTATATATATGATTCTATCATGGTTGGTATATTTGTTTTCATGAACGCATTTCTAAAGCAAATGTGTTGCAAATGGTACACAGTAATTAAACTCCCACATCCCTTGCGTCTTTACTGTTTTAAAAAGAGAAAGCATAAACCTTGGTGAAAGCCCATGGAACATTTTTTTCTCTCCGCTTTACTTGAGACTGCAACGCTTTACTAAGAGTTCTCTTGGGTGGCGGCAAAAAATGATCCACAGAGAAAGTCTCCAAAGTGTAGATCGTATTATAGACTTCCTTTTCTTCAGCGTATATGGCACTTTGTGTGGTGGCGATGATTTTTTCAGTCCCAGCCGGCATAGTATCGTCATTGAAAATACCCTAAAACCATAAAAACGTCAATAAATACCAGAACTTCTCCTTTGTTTCTAAACCAACTACAACTGGTGTCGACATCATATTACCAAAAAAGATATGTATATATGTATCCTGAGGAAGAAAAGTGTAGTACTTATTTGCAGCAGATGCAAGTAACTATATATCCGCTTTATACCGTCTTAGATATAGGATGCATGAAAAGTCATAGTTTGAGTAATGTAACATTATGTTGGCATTTAGGAATATTGAACTTTACAGAGAGGCTAAGATTGCGAAAATGGTTTATTGTCTAATATGCTTTCTAATTCCTCCGTCGCCTCCATTCTCATAAGAATCGATATACAACAGCTTACACTCCGAAAAACATAACTAAGCAAGTATTCTTCATTCTAAGCAGATTGGATAGTTATAATATCAAACCCGAAATAGACCCATTTTAGATGTGACGTCACGTGATGGCGCGAATTGGAGGACAAACAAACTTCCTGTGTTTGTCATTTCAGTGCTTGAATTTTCAGTTTATTTGACGATGGTAAATGTTTGTTCGATGTTTAACTGCGCAAACCGCTCTAATAAAGAACCAGATCAAAGTTTTTATCGGTTACGAGCAATTGTTAAACGGAATAACGTAGAAAAGCAATCCTTAAGTCGGGAGCGTCGTGCAACATGGCTTGCAAAAATACGGCAGGATAATCTTTCAGCAGATCCTGCAAATGGGTTAGAGTCTGCAGTGACTATTTTATAACAGGTATGTAATGAAACTAATTTGATATTAATTAGCCAAGAAACAAAAAGGAAAACCGTGTAGTTTGTCTTAAATTTTTATTTGTCTTTACGCAAGTTCACTCTGCTCTTCGTGGTCGAAATAAACGGCGCGACTTGTTAACAGTAAAAGAATACACGCATCTATGATTAGTTTGACTTCTTTTAAATTTTTTCAGACAGCATATCTTACGTGCAGGCAATTTCAGATCGATGTAACTTTATTTATCTTGCATGTTGTTTTGTAGGTAAGCCAGCTTCCATGTATAACAAAGACAACCCTGTCTCGGCTCCTAATCAAAAGCTTGGTCACATCTACCACAGAACGACAGAAAAAAGTTATAAGCAATATAACAGATCAAGAGAGAGAGATGAAAAGCAAAGAAGAAGCGAAAGCGCCTATGCCTTACTTGAGCTCTCAAGTAAAACAACAAACGAGTCTTCAGTCGAAGGCGGTGTTGGAGACCACGAGACGAACTGTAAAGCTTGCCAAACTGATACTATTGTTGAGTCAATTCAAAATTGCGAGGTCCTGAAAACGGAAAATGCTTTACTGAAAGAGCAGTTGAAACACAACTCTTTCGGAATGACAATAATAAAGTTCATTTTTATACTGGACTTCCAAGCTGGCACTATTGCTTTGTGTTTTCAACTTTGTTCAAAGTTATTTTCAATCATCCAAAGGAGTGTTAAGCCCATTTCAGAAGTTCTTGCTTCGACTGAACTTATGTGGTAAAGACCTAGCATACAGGTTCGGAGCCATCAGTGAGTCAACTGTTTCAAGAACATTTTTTCATGGTATTGATGTGTTGTATCATCGTTTAAAGTGCCCCTATGACGAAAACCTTATCTTTTCAAATGAAGCCAATTTAAAACATAAACAAGTAGCCTGCACGAGAAAAAAAAAATGCTGTTTACTATTTTCAAATATTTTCGTTCCAGAGATATCTAAGTTTTAAAAATATGCAAATTAGCTAATTCATGCATCATACACTCAACCACATTTGATCAACTATGATGAAAATAAGATTTCTCAGGCAATTTGTATCGGAAATGTTTGATTCTTTGCCGTAAGGTTTAAATAAATTTGCTCCACAGTTTGAGTTTAACAGTTGTGTTACCATGGCAACATACTGGGTTCCAGTAAAGGCATTTCTGGTCACGTTTGGCGTTCTATTTTCGTATTTGCAACTGGTGCGTCATACACATGATACAACAAGTATGTAAAATATGTTAGCTTGTGTTTGTTTTTTTGAGCTGAAAATCATTTAAATATTGAAATCAAGTGGGTGTGGACTGGAAAAGAGTGAGTTGCCTTCGGAACAAAAATTTTTATAGCCATAGGTGTGTTTTCTGCAGAACTATTAGCCTAGTTTCAATGGTCTGCGCTATAAATTGGCTAAGATAGATCTATTTATGTACTTGATGTAATATTGGGTTGAGTGTATAACGTCATAACTCATCCTATTTGCATATTTTACGCATTTTTAAAACTTAAATATCTCCGGACCTAAAGCAGGTATTTGTAAACGGTAAACGGCGTTTACATCCTTTCATAGAATTCTCGCCGAGACACATAATTTGAGAAAAACCCTGCCAATGGACTTTCGCAAACAGTGCCCTATTTTTGCTGTAATAACAGACTGCTTTGAAATTTTTTTGATCGGCCTTTAGATCCGCTGGACAGGGCTCAAACATTTTCCAACTATAAACACCATAACACTGGCAAGTATTTAATAGGGATTAGCCCTCAGGGGACAGTAACCTTTAGCTCAGAAGGGTGGGGTGGGAGAGCTAGCGATAAACATCTAACTGAAAATAGTGCACTTCTGGATCATCTTTCTCCTGGAGAGGTTAATCTAGCAGACAGAGGACTTGACATCCAAGAATCAGTTGGTTTGTTTTGTGCCACAAACAAAATTCCGGCATTTACCATGGAAAACAAACAATTAAGTGGAATAGAAGTTGAGCAGACAAGAAGAATAGCAAATGTTCGAATTCATGTTGAGCGAGTAATTGAAAACATTCGAAAGAAATATAGCGTTTTATTTGCAACTCAACCAATTGACTTTGTGACAGTTAGGAATGGTGATGTAACTACATATGGTAAGATTGTAACAATTTACTGTGCCCTAGTTAATTTATCTGACTCCGTAGTTACTTTTGAGTAGTATTTAAATAAATTATTAATAAATTTTTAGTAGAATTGATTTAGGGCAAAATGAAAATGTAAGACATTGAGTTTGTTGTTTAATTAGCCCTGCTTTTCAAAACTTTCTGTTTTAGTTAAATATATATTGCATTTTTTGTGCAATTGAAATGGTGTTTTGTTTGATTTTCTCTTGTTAACAGGACAAAAAACATTTTCTTTGGTGTTAAGATTGTATTTCGGAATTATTTATCGAGTCTTGACTATAGGGTTGTTTTTATTTGTCTTTCCAGTTCGCGAAATCACGTGACGTGACGTCACATCTGAAATGGGTCTATACTTACAAGTGTTTCAGAAGCTGGTTTAACCATAGTAGGCAGCACATAAACACACTCTGCAGGGAAATCCCCTTTCTTTCCCGTACTCTCGCATAACCCATAGCACCAACCAGAATTGAGCACTGTCTCTCCAGTATCTTTTTCAAGAACAATTAAATCTCCCTTTTTAAAACTCAAGAACGACGAATTTTCCCCTGAAAGATTAAAACAATATTTTAATAATTCTTCCATTAGTGATTAAGACCTCACTATTTTCACCATTTACATCCGACCATGACTACCTTCAGTAGTCAGTTTTTCATAAACTATTCAACAGGAATATATATACTAAATCAAAGTAAATCTGTTAGGTAAAAAAATGCAGTTGGATGTTTTCTTATCCTTCAGCATCCTCTTAGTCTCACCTGGACTTTGGTAGTCCATTAACGCCACCACAAACTTTGATCTCTTGCGCAATCCATCAAGAAAAAACTGTACCAACTCGTGAATGTCTTCTGCATTTGCAGAGGTGAACACATATTCATCTCCTTTAACTGTTGTCAGCGTGAAGCTAGATCCTTCAAGTTTATCTGTTCTGAAAAAGCAAAGAAAATAATTAAGATGTTAACACGTACCTATGACTAGATTGCAAGTAGTTTAAATAGGCTTTTAGTATTATTCCTAGCGGTAATTATAGAAATGGTACGCGCTGATTGGTTGAGAACTTTGTTTTCTCTGGCTATAATTACCACGCGGCTTTCAGTTTACTAAATGGCGGCCAGGTTTGTTCCTGTTTACTAAAACAATAAGTCACCTCAGACTCTGTGAATACCGCGATAGTCACGTCGCCTTCGGGGACAATTTGTTAATTAATGTATTTCAAGAGAACACAACTCATTTTAACGTTTACACCTATAACCAACTTCATTTCCGGTTTTACAAACATTTACATCTCAGTAGATCAGATCCAAAGGCAATTATGATAACTTAAAATACCTGACAGTTTATGCCTTTATGGGGTTTATATCAGAGCCCAAACATACTAAATTTTTACAGGTTCTTGGTAATGCACACTGTTTAACGAGAAAATTTGAAACTAAGCTTTAAAACCGGTACCAAAAATGTTCCATAGCTAGCATAACAGATTGAGAAACTGCTAAAATAGCATCCACACAACATTAAAAGAACTACCAAATGATTAATCAGTACAAGGCTAAAACGCTGCTGTTCTATAAATACTAATTGTACATATAATTCATTCCCCTGTAACTAAACTTGCAAGTAAATAACAAAACATATCTCATAAATTCTGAATAAATGATGCTTTTGAAAATACAATGAATTAAAATTTTGGATAAACTTGCTAAGGTAAACCAGATACTTCAAGAACAAAACAACTTAGATATGCAAACTAGTCATTCATAGTTTCATACGTGCAATACAAAATAAGTATTTAAAGTTGTAAAAAGCCTTTTGCTATTGATTACTCCATTAACTCGGCATTTTCTATATGGAATTGATTACTGGTTTTACTGCTTCTAATTTTAACTTTTTAAACATAATCCTGACTTAAAACGCAGTTCAAATCGCTAGATTGATTCTAGGAGGCAGAAAATGCATTTTTTGTTTATGGCTGACAGGAAAGAGATAATCTTACATTAGTTTGTTACGAAATCATTTTGAAGACAATGTGACATTTCTTCGACATTGCATTTGTTTTGCACGTGTTATCCATAAAAAAATTGATCTAAAAAAATAACTATTCTTAGCTCGAGAAAACTGCGTGTAATAACTGAGGGTCACTCATCGGATTAGTTAGGCGTTACCTCTGAAGTTCCTCAGGGCAGTATTCTAGTCCCTTTCTTGTTTTTAATATATATATTATTTGAGTTATTATATATTGTATATATTATATATTATATATTATATAATATATATATTATTTGAGTTATTCTCTACGATATATATCGCTCTACTTGAATG
>JAOTRI020106939.1:0-13457 GCA_028564885.2 Zoanthus sanctaehelenae | reverse complement strand
ATGCACGACAAAATGTAATTTAAAATACAAAATTTAAGACAAAAAATGTAAATTTCAGAAAAATTTTCAGATTCGCCGGGAAAAAAAGAAGTATAAACAAAGCTTCAGAGTATGAAAACTGCTTCCTTGGCTTTAAAATAAACAATAACAAAATATATACAGCTGCTTAATTATAGTTCCTAAGATCATGAAGAGAAAGTACATACCACTATCATTAGTTCGTTATAGTTTATATAGGTCATTAAAGGATTCAAGGCTTACTTTCGTTTGATCGTTTTTCAGAGCAATTATCCTTCCATCAAGGGTCCAGGCTGTTTTAACATTCGAATCATTCAAGGCGGAGTTGTAAAGTTCCATCCGCTTTTTAGTCAAGCTTCCTGTTATTCTTACACCAGATCCCTTGAGTTTCCGTTTTCTTCTAAACACTTCAGCTCGTACTTTGTAAGAGACGAGTTTGACTATAATAGGCCTTGGTTTTTTCTTCTTTCGCTTGCTGCCTCAGCGTAGCTAGTATTACTGCCACGACCTATTCTGTGAGACCTGTCAAGGTCTGTAGCAGATATTTCAAATTTCGAGCTTTTTTCGTACTATTTCTAGCACTTGATCATCGGTGTTTTCCTTACCGTATTGGGATTCCACGATCCCATGGAGGACGATACAATTTCTTCGACTGTACTGTTCGAGCTCGTCTATTCGTAATTCAAGCTCCGAATTTTTTGCTTGAAGCTTGTCATACAATCTGTGGCTTTCTGCTTGGAGCTTGGTGGTGATGGATTTCATAAAGTTTGGTTGTTCTGCGATGTTGTTCGATACTTTTTCAATAATTTCGTCGCTCCCTGCGATTTTTTCCACGATAAGCGACGATACGGCTTCTGCAATAGCCTTGATTAAATTACTGTCACCCATAATAATGTCCGTAACTTGCTGAGTGAGTTGACGGGTTGTCATCTTGAACTTCCCTCCAAGTTGCACAATCGTGAGCGAAGTATCGAGTTTAAGAAATTGTGAAAACAGTTAAAAACCACTACCTGGCTTTTAGTTCCACCTTTTAAAAAATGGCAGCTTCCGCTCCAAGCTCAAAATCTTCTGTCGTTTCCGAAAAAAGTCTAACATCACATCCTCTGAAGACCATGACAGATGTTGAAGCCCCTTGCATCTTTTATAGTTTGTATGAAAGAAAACTAAGAATGTTCTCCATACACGGAAAGAACGGCCGGATGGGTTCCAGTTGCGTTGGTTGAAAAAGAGCTGGAGTTATAATGTAAAACTCTCGATACGCCATCGTTTATTGTTTCATGACGCAAAGTTACCCACTCCAAAAGTAGTGGCCATAACTAAAGCTTGGGCTAACAAATTCACAGTCCAACAAGCCATACACGAAACCCAACTGAACGAAGAAATGGCTGTAGACTCCATTTCGTAGACCCAGAAACAGGAACACATACAAAAAGAATGGAAAGTACATGATTCGCAGTTTGCCCCATTGAGGACGTTCAAAAAGTCATTATGATAGTTATTTGATTGAATAGCTGTGGCAATGTATTTGTGGGAAGAAATCGCAAGATCCTTTTTTAAAAATTTTTTCAGTATATTGCTGAAATTCATCCCCTCAATAATAATAATAATGATAATAATAACAATGATAATAATAATAATGATAATAATGATTATGATAATGATAATATTTTTTAAGCAATGTCAATAGTTTTATTATTTTAAGAATAAGAAAGAGTACAGTTCCAATTAACACAGTTATTAGGTAAAATGTGTTTGGCAAGGTCTATCTTCCTGATCTCTTTTTTTAAATGGATGTACTGTTTTACGTTTTAGTTAATTAAGAATAGTGTTCATATTAATATTATTATTATTATTATTATTATTATTAATTTGTAACAATTTGTATCTCTTTTTTTTCCTTGAATATTATTATACTTGTAAATTATAGTGATTGAAACTTCTTAGCAATTTTGATATATTTATGCATAGTATTTTATAAATCATTTCGGTTTGAATCTTCTTTCGTTAACCAAGAAATAATGATAATAATGATAATGATGATAATGATGGTAATGATAATAATGATCATAAAAATTGATGATAGAAATTGATAATAATGATGATAATGATGATAATGATGATGATAATGATGATAATGATGATAATGTATAATATATACAAACACATGCGGAGACAAAGAACTCAGAAAAAATCCGAGCTCCAGATGGGAATCGAATCCATGATCTTCCGTATACTAATCGGACGCTGTACCAATGAGCAACGGGAACTCATATGGTGAGCAAGATCACTATATTGTGTTATGATACACGGATTGTATTGCACAATCACTGAATGACATTAGTGTATCATGTGTTTGTATATATTATTTATTATAATGATCGTCCTATTTGTATAATTACTAGAAACTTTATTAATGTGACTGCGCGATGCAGTTAATACGATCATTGCGTCCATGATACACTAATGTCATTCAGTGATTGTGCGATACAATCCGTGTATCATATCATGTGGTGCGACTCCAGAAAAATCGAGTCTGATTACAAGAAACTTCGTGAGATCGTGTTACTTGAAGAGTTCAAACGTTGTATGCCAGTTGAGGTAAAAACAAACATAGATGAACAAAAAGAATCTAACTTGCATAATGCTGCTTTTCTGGCCGATGAATATGCACTCACACACAAAGACATGGCACACAAAATCAAAAATCTCACGCCAAGGAAATTCAGTGATCCAGTTAGGACACCCTCAAGCACCAAGGCTAGAGATAAAAAGGACCAAACCTACAGAGCACATTTTCCAACAAAAACGTGTCGCACGGTACACCTTCCAAAACATGTGTTTATTGCAAAAAACCTGCTCACTTGATCTCCCAACGCATTCATTTTGCCTAAGTCAGATTTATCATTAAGTTCGAACGAATCTGATCTTGTCCAGTCCACAGATCATTCATTTTTGAATTCTAAGTTTGTTGACACATTTCTGGATGTTATTGTGAACAAATTCAAACCGTTCATCACAGAAGGTTTTGTTTCATTCGTTGGCGATTCACATCTGCAACCAATTAAGATCCTACGGGATACGAGAGCTTTTTAGAGTTTGATTTTGAAGGACGCATTTCCATTTTCTGAAAGGTCATCCATCGGAGCCAATGTGCTCATTTCTGGTGTAGAATGTGGCGTCATTTCCGTTCCACTTCACAAAGTCAATTTGCTGTCGGACTTGGTTTCAGGCGTCGTGACAGTAGGTGTTATGCCTACATTGCCCGTTGAGGGTGTTTCCATGTTTTTAGGGAATGACTTAGCCGGAGACAAAGTAGTTCCAGAAATACGTGTCGTCAAAACTCCTGTTTTTGATCCAAGCACAGAACATCTCACTGAAGAGTTTCCCAACATTTTTTTCGTCTGTGCTGTTACTTATTCGCAGAAACGTCTACAAGAATCCCAAGGGGAATTCTTCTTAGCTGAGACGTTCATGTCTTACAACGATGAGATTTCTGACTCAATACCGAGTTCTACAAATGGCCCCGAGTCATTTTTGTCCCCTCTTCACTGGAACAAACTTGTTGAGGAACAAGAAAATGATCCTGAGGCCTTTCAGAGACAAAGTAGTTCAGTCTTTCAAAATCTCACTTTTGTAAAGCAACGGTTGTATATTTAGGCAACGAGATTGGCAAAGGTCAAGTGAAGGCAATCCAAGCAAAAGTGCAAGCTATTGCAGAGTACGCTAAGCCAAAGAATAGAAGAGGTATCATGAGGTTCCTGGGTATGGCCGGATATTACAGGAAATTTTGTCTAAATTTGCTGCGCCAGTGGCACCCTTATTAAACAAGAACATGAAATTTACGTTTGTACAAAAGTCGCCGAATTGCATTTGACAAAATTAAAACCTTGCTCATGAGTTCTTGGATCCTTAAAGCTCCCGATTTTGACAAAGCTTCTAAACTTGCTGTTAACGCAAGTGACGTAGGTGTTGGTGCAGTGCTGTTACAGGAACAAAATAATATTGATCATCCTGTATACTATTTTACCAAGAAACTTGATAAACACCAAGGAAACTACTCAACAATCGAAAAAGAAGCTCTTGCATTGTTGTTAGCTTTACAACACTTTGGTATCTATATGTGTTGTTCACCATTTGTAATCAATGTTTACACTGAGCACAATAAAAATCAAAGAATATTTTGATGGAGTATAATTTTGCAACAATATAACCTGTCAATTAATCATATTCGTGGTTCAGATAATATCATCGCCGATGCACTATCCTGTTATGTCAATTGGAGTGTTGGATAAGTATCTGTTGATGTTTAAATGTTGATGTACATAATTTGAAAAATAAAATTTTCACAAGTTCATACTTTTTCCTTTCAAGGGGAAGATGGTTACCTATTATGCGTTTTTTCTCGAATGTCAATTATTTTTGTTTCATCAAGCATGTTCTTGTTAGGCCGCCGTGGTCTCGTAATTTTTATTTTGACATAGAATTCTATATTTGGCATGTGATGTATATTGACAGAATGATCCAGAAATATCTAGATAAGTTATATATATGGTAACTTGTTCGAGTATACCGTTTTAGAGTGCTCGATACAATAACGTAGAGCAAAACAGAAGTATAAACAAAGATGAAGAAATAACTACAGATTCATCTCTACAAGCCTGTTTCGTGAGACGTGATGGCTCACTCGTCAGGAGACTTTAAAGTCTGGGATTGTAGTCAATGACAAACGGAAAAACTCTCTTCTTTTCTCGTTTAGGCTTTGTTTGCATGAGTGATTTTCTAGATGTGGATTCTAATTTCTGAAATTGTTCTTTAACATGACTGGATTCATAACCACGCTTAATCAAATAGTTCTGATATTCTAAGCTTCTTGATTTAAAAGAATCTAAAGTTGAACAATTCCTTCGAATTCTAGATGCCACCGAATAAGGGATGGTTTTAACACAATGTCTAGGGTGCGCGCTCTTGGGATCAAGATAAATATGATTATCAGTGGGTTTTGAATAAATATCAGTCTCAATAAAACCCTCAACCAAATTAAGAGTAAGATCTAAATAATTCAAAGTCTCTTCGGAATACATCAACGTGAATTTGATGGTAGGATGAATTGAATTGATGAATTCGGTGTATTCGAGCAATTTGGTACGACCTAAGGTCCACAAATCAAATATGTCATCCCTATAGCGCAACCACCAATTCGGTTTTAACTCCCCGTTGGATTTCCTTTCTCGTCTATTTCACCCATAGCTAAATCTGCATAACTGCAGGCATTCTTTGGACCCATTGCTGTCCCGTAAATTTGCAAGTAATTTGTGTTAGAAAACTGTGAGTAGTTATGTTCTAAGCAAATCTTAACAGCTTCAGCAATACATTGCGTGGATGGAATTTTATAGGACCTTGGTAATGGACGAAATTCCTAGTTCATTATCGATGTTTGGGAAGAAAGAATGCATGCAGTTATGCAGATTTAGCTATGGGACTCTCTACACCGGTGTGCAGCAGTTCCGCATCACTCTCATGTGCAGTTGAAGTGGACTGTTCTTATACAAATTTGGCAATCCACCCAAATGATTCTGGTCCTTCTTCAGCAAGAAGCTTCTCCATGATTGCCTGTCTGAGCTTTTGAATGTATTGTGTGTGTTCCTCTTGAGGTTTTGACCGGAAATCTGGTACAAAATATTTCTGGAACTCCTCACGAACTTTGTAATCTGCCAAAGCTTGATCATGAGATATTACGTGACTAATTTGGCGATCCGATCTTTTTCGGAACCGGCCCGGGTTTTGTCAGTCGGACGCAATCCGATTCTGGTTTTGTCAATCTGATCAGATCCGGTCCTGGTTTTGTAAACGGCCGTATTGCGTAACACGGTAACATTTCTCAGTTTTTCTCAGTTGCTGGTACTATGTAAAATTGTAATATATGCGGATTTTTGTATAGTTTCTAACAAAAATCGCATTTAATTGCTGTCCACTCTGAAAAGATGGGGGGTACTCAACCACATGTGGAATATAGCCGAGGGAAGGGGGTACTTTGAGGTAAAAGGGATAGAGATGCTCATCGAGAAATGTTAAAAAATACCCTGAAATATCAAAGTGTAAACATTTTTAACCATAGAAAATACCTCAAAGCAATGAATGATCCCAACACAATGTAAAATAACTTTCGTTTTATCTGAGAACCCCTAAAAACTTTTGACCCTTAAAAAGTATGACGAGTATCCTTATGATACTAATATAGGGAGTTACCTCCTCCCTGGGTATATATATAGGTATATGCGTATAGGATATAGTATTCGAGCCTGGTATTGGGTATTATATTTGCATGAGGTCTGTGATAGGCCTAGGGTACCTATCGGGGATCTAATTGATTATTCGCCAGCTGTATGTAACTGATGAAGATCATACAACCAAAACGTTCTAACTTTTTAAATCTTATTTAAATTTTACTAATATTTTTAAAGAAGCCACCATGCAGAAGTTGTCCGTCAATTGACCTTTTAAACAAATCGTTACATAAACAAAACTCACACAAAAATTAATTCTGCTTACGTCGAAGCCAGTTAACTCTCCTTGACAATGAAAAGTTAAACACTAAAGAGTAAAAAAATAGTCAACACGACGTATATAAATTTAACAACGTATTTAAATTTAACGGTCTAAATTTGTAACAGTTGAACTACCAATTTTTTTTAAAAGTTTTCAAACCTGAAGAAGGCTGGTTTGACCAGCCAAAATATAGTTGTTTTCTTTAAATATATATACGTCGTGTTGACTATTTTTTTACTCTTTAGTGTTTGACCTTTTAAACTAGTTATAATTATTTTTATAATAAATTATCGGATATGTTACGTGAAACAATAATTACATGATATTAAAAACAAGGATATACTCGGAAAAAAACGTGAGCCCCAAATGGGATTTGAAACCACAACCTTTCGTGTTCTATTCCGATGCTTTACCAACTACGCTTCTGGAGACTCTATGGCGGGCAAGGATCAATATTTTGGGTCTAGAATCGAACCACATCGAGCGGCCACACAGCCTAGCAGTGATTGACGCACATGAACTCATTAACAACATCTCGTGACATTAATGCATATCAAGATGCGGCCAACGGTTGTGGGTTCAAATCCCAACTAGGCTCGAATTTTTTTCCGATTATCTTCTTGTTATTATTGTATTTGTATTTGTTTTTATATTGTTCTAAGTGTTCGTCGTCGTTGGCTCCCTTCGGGGCCTGGGTTGGAGGCAGCAGCTGATTGGCGGCAACATTTTTGGTGACGTTATTGCTGCCGTAAAGTCTCAATTTTTATCTACTGTGAACTACGAAGATGGATTACACCATCGAGGAGGACAAAGTATCAGGTTCCGCAGTCATTAGCAACATTCTTCCATTTGTCATGGGGCGTTTAATTTTTTGATCCTTAAGGGCGTCAATAAACCGTTAAAAGGGGCTACCACGTTTTCGCAAGTCTTGTGAGAGCTGGCCATACAGAACAGCTTTTGGCAAACGGCTATTATTCATGCGCGAAACATGATCAAGCCACCGAACGCGTGGCTTCCGCAATGGTTCAGGCGAGGTAGGCATATTACGGCGAGTGAGGACCTCCACGTTAGTCACCATGTCTCTCCATTAAATACTTGCATATATACCAAAGTTGTCTGTACGGGTACTAGTAAGTACTTCTTATTGCCCTTTGATAGAAGTAACAGAATATCATGATCACAGATTTGTTTCTCTGTCCGTTTGCGAATCGGAGTCAGAATAAGACCGGAAAATTAAACAAATATGTGGTTTTGGACGTCTTAACATTTTACAAATCTGGTCTTTGAAGTCGGGTTTCATGAACGAGTACAAAAATGGATTAGCAAGTGAGCTTAAGGCGAGTGTAAAAGGAGAAACGCTAACCAAAATTTGTGGAATATACTCCTTTTTACCAATTGTGAAAAAAAAGGAGAAATAAAGAACTGGAAGCCAGCTGATAAAAAACAAAGACGCTACGATAACAATGACTTTGACAACTTTGCTCTCTGTTGATAACCTCTTGTGATCCTTGGAATTACTCTTTTTTCTCAAAGGCCGTTGACTCATTTTGTCCACTTCCGTATCATGAACCGATAGAATAGTTAGTCGGCGCTCCCTGTTGATACATCTTCGAATTTGTTGACGAACCTTAAAGTTTCCAATTAGAATAAGTACATATGGAAGAATAATACACAAGAACAGAGTAAGGACTACATAGACCTTATTTACAAGTAGCTTTATATTTCCTTGCCAGCACAAAGGTATCACAGACACTACGAACGCGCTTCCCCAACAACCAAGAACAATTTTCCAAAAATGTCTAGACATGAATGCCATATAATGCAAAGGACGCGTGATAGCTAGGTGACGATCAAAAGTCACTGCGCATAAGTTAGAAATTCCTCCAAAGAGCATAAGAGCAAAAATAATATTTGTAATAACATTCAAGCCATAATGATCTAATCGAATACTATACTGTAATATAAGGGCTAGGCCTGTTATCATGTCTGATATTGCAAGTGATACCACAAAGCCATTTGTGAAAGTCCTCATCGTTTTTCTTCGAAACACCAAAAAACAAACAGCTGCATTAGCGATGACAGTTATAACCGCCATTGAGCAAAGTGGAATTGTAATACTTGGGTGAAAGTCCGACATAGTGTTTCAATGTATATTCGAATATTGTCCAACTTGTTGTGTAGTTGTAGATCGTTGTCCTATGCTCTTCAAATACAGTGAGCGATGAGCCAAGATTGTAGAGCATTTAGTTTGAACAACTCAGTTTACATTATGCGTGTTGACCGGTTTCCGATTTGCACAATACCATTAATCCAATCTGTTAGAAACAGAGCGAATAGTTAAAATTCTACTATTAATCGGAATAAATTAAAGTTTTATATCTTAAAACAAGTTAAAAATAATGAAAATGATATATAGATAAAAATAAACGTTTTCGACTAATAAGTCATCTTATTTATGAATCATTTTCAATATTTTAAAAAGCCTTCATTTGATATATATATATAATTTTTTTTAATAAATATATATAATTGTATATATATTAAAACAAGTGATCCAGAACAATTATATACATATGGTCTTTACAGCCATATTTTCCGTACAAAATTTGGTTTCATCTGTGCAAGAAAAACAATTTTCTGTTTATATCATTTTCTATGTTATCATACATGAAAGAGGCTACCATTTCAGTTTAGCTTAATTTTTCTCTTTACTTTTTCGTAAATCGGCTCTTTTTTCAAATGTTCCTACAGTATTTCATTTTATGAAAAAAGGGAATTCAAATATTTCTGGTCTCTAGAAGCGTTATAATAGTCATTTAATGTTACAGATATATTATACACTGTAGTAAATGGTTATTTTGAGAAACAAGGTTGACCGTTTTGATTGACAAAGAAACGTAAATTGAACATTTAATTATTGGAGAAACATGAGGTAGCCCGTAAATCGTTACTTTCCATTTTTTATGAAGACTCTGTCTCTGTGAATGTTTAGAACTAAAACACAGGGTACCCCAGGGATCAATTTTAGATCTAGTTCTTTTTACTTTTTATATCAACGATTTAATTAATGTTTTTAGTCATAGTCAAGTTAGTGCATAAGTTGATGACTGCCAGTTGTATTTTAAATTCCAAGTGTCTGATTCTCAAAGCGCTATCACGGCAGTAAATAACGATCCTATAAATATCAGTAAGTGGTGCGCATCAAGCTATCTACTTATAAATCCTGATAAGACAAAATTAGTAGTTATTGGCCTACCACAGCTTACTAAGAAACTACCTGCTCTCTCATTGTCATTGCTAGATAAAACTATTTCACTAGTCCCAGTAACTAAAAATCTTTGTGTATTTACTGATCAAAGACTTACTTACAATGTACATATTAGTAAAACAGCTTTTGGCTAGATGAATTAGCTTGTCCAGATAAATAAGATTAAGCATCTTTTAGATAACAAAACACTTTTAATACTTATAAATAGCTTTGTATTTACTTTATTGTTTTACTGCGACTCAGTGTGGGGAAATAGTACTAAATCAAATATAAATAAGCTGCAGCTAGTGCAGAACTTCGCAGCCAATTAGTATTAGGCTTGCGGAAGTTTGATCATATATATCTGAGGGTCTTAAGAGGGAATGTTCACTATGACCGAGTAAAATCGAAAATACGTGGCACATGACGAAAAATCAAAATCCTTTATATTTTGTCCAAAGATACTCTAATCTATCTTAAGAAATGTGGTGGTTTCTTTTTCTTCAGCAATTAATTCTAAGTCCTAAAAATAACGACTTTTTGTAAGGACCCCGCGAATGGGCAAAACACGTAATTTTACAGCAAATACCGTATATTGCAAATCTTCAAATATTTAATTCGCGTCAACACTAAACACGATTTTTAGCTTATGATCGTATTTTAGATGCCCTAACGAGTAAGTTGAGCCCAAATATTAGCTTTTTCCTCAAGAATTAAGATTACCGGAAACCACTGAATCTGACGAAAATCTGCTTCGCTTGAAATCGGCTGGTTTACGGTATTTTTCAAAAGGAAAAAATCGATCCCGGGACAATTTCAAATAAGTCAAAATCCATATTTCCCTAAAGTAGGAATGCTGAGCTTAATGGAGATTTAAAATTCGCTGCGGGGCTCTTGACCTTTGCGAAGAACGGAAGCTTTCAAAAACAACAACATCTCATTATTTATCTGCTCTAATCTGTCAACACGCCAAAAACCCCACACGTTTGAAAGTAAGAAGTTACATTAAACAGAGCAAACTCATCGAATTTCACAACTTATACAAGGAAAAGTTCCAGAAAATCTTACCGGGACTGTAATTCACCAGGAAATCTTCATTTGGAGGATTTTTGGTTGACCAGTTTGAAACGCCATCTTGAGAAAAACTATTGCTTCGGTATCTAATCTAGTGACTTTGCTCTGCGTCACGCACTGTTTTTTTCTGCATTTCGGTAACAGTTCCGAAGCTATATGTGAGCTATATTTAATTCCTATTGTAACAAAGAGCAGCTG
The DNA here is from genome assembly GCA_028564885.2 of Zoanthus sanctaehelenae. Classification (NCBI taxonomy): domain Eukaryota; kingdom Metazoa; phylum Cnidaria; class Anthozoa; order Zoantharia; family Zoanthidae; genus Zoanthus; species Zoanthus sanctaehelenae. Next base: position 2,374 of record JAOTRI020106939.1, on the reverse strand, counting down.
TCCGCTTCCATAAATTTCCCTCTTACTTCCTTGATTATATCAGCGTATCACTTGGCATTTGAGCCACTTGAACGGTTGTGAAAGGTTCGTGAATTATGTCATATACAATTGTAGTTAATATTAAAGAATATGATTGACAGGTAAACATATACTCAATAGAACAGCGCGGAACTTATTTTCACGTCCAAGATGGAAGAAAGATGCTCTTTTTCAAAGTTGGTTGGGGGTCCTTGTGGCCTCGACAATCGGTACCCTCTGAATAAAGACATCACCCAATTGGTGTCTTGCAAGAAAGATATAGCCCGGCATACTAGCAACCTCGGGGTCACGGATATCTCCACGGAGATAGATCTGATTTTAGCACGTGCATCGTTATTCTTCCGACACGCCAAAAAAACACGCATGTTTGAAAGCAAGAACTTGAATTAAACAGGGTATACTCATCGAGTTTCACAACTTACACAAGGAAAAGTGCCAGAAAAGCTTATCTTGAGAATAAATTATCTGGAAATTGTCAGTTGCAAGGTTATTTGGTCGAAACAGTTTGAAGCGCCATCATGAGCAGTCAACATTTTCAATATTCGTCCAAGTATCTACAGGAGCTAGGAGTACAGCTTGAATTGATGGGTTTACTTGAAGCATCGCTTTCCCCCTTTAGGGCGTACAAGCGCCCACATTGTTGTTGATATTTTTTCATCGCTGAACATACACAAAGCAGCGCGATTAAATTGCATGGCGCTGGGGGAAGCGTTCATTAATGTGGAGGTGGGTGGGGTGAGTAGGGATAATGGGTAATGAGGACCTGAAACTTTTTTCTATTTAAGAGGGAGTGGGAAAATCGAAATACATTAAAATTGTAAAACTATCTAAGACAGTGTTTTCGACAATTTTTAAATCATTTACTGATGATGTGTATTATTGCGAGCAAGCATTGCAAGTTACAAGTTATTTATATATTGTAATAAAACACCGCGAGACACTGACCGATAATTTTTTTGTAAACTGAAAGGCGCAACTAGAAACGGCAACAAGATATGTATCCATACAAAAAAATGATTTTACTATGATACTTGTACTGGATATTGAATATAACAAAATGTAGAACTAAGTTTCTTTGCATAAGCGTGAGTTTCGTATATATATTTACAAAAAAAACGTTAGTGTGGCTTGACCTAAAATGCTCTGCAGATTGGTTTCACAGATATATTGATTAACAGCAATATTTCGTTATTAAAAGAGCAGTTTTTCGATTTTGAAAATTTTTAGGGGGCGGAGAAGCTGACTATTTTTCTTTGTTGTTGTGGGGGGGGGCAACAAATTATAGAAATTTAGAAACTTTCACCATCCCCCCTTTATTTCTACAAACATCAAGGCTCTTCCGTTCCGCTTGCCACAAATCAACGCTGGGCCCTACTTCAAACACGGTGGACAATAGTTACACAAATTGCGAGCAACAAAAATTGAAAGAATCGAAAAGGGAAATTTTAGCTAGGTAGTTAAGCTCACTGCTTGCAACTGCATGTATTGCAAAGGGCTTGAACTCTGTCAACATAAGGTTGGCGCCGCTTAATCTTAATATCCCTAACATCTATCCCCAAATGAGTGCACATGTCCCTGAGTACCGACACCGCAAAAGTGCCAAGCTTCCCCTTAGACGCCAGTTCACACAAGTTGTGACAATCGTATATCACGGGATGCTTGAGGGACAACTCGCTGATCGCATCGCCAACCATTTCGTGGATCGTTTCCTCGCAGGTAGCAGATTCAATGAAGTCTAGTTCAACATCGTTGTGAGCTAGGGTTTTCTTTGATGCAAGTCTTGAAAAGTATCCAGCAACCTGGGTGGCTGTTAAAAAATCCTCGGCCGAAAATTTTCGGACACCATTAACATCTTTGGCTCGACGCATCGATCTTGCCACAGACGCCGGGTCAGCCTTCTGCTTTGTCAACTCTCCTAACTTAAATTTCTCTGAGAGATAGGAGCGCTGTGCTGTGGTGAATCGGGAGCGCTTCATCTCACTTGCTTTGAGGGCCCAGCCCATTTTCAACTTGGTCGATCCTCTGGTCGATACTACTGCACTTCTTAACGCAGGGACAGCCATGACGCCTTGTCCCTCAAGAAGGTCTGCATATTTAATAGCAGCCTTGTCACACAGAGTGGCGCGTTCCAAGACAAACTCGTGCTTACCGCAGTCGAGATGACGCATCATCGAGGAGTGTCGCAAAAACGTTTTTTTGCAACCAAACTCTGGACAGGAGAACAAACCAGATTGCTCATCTAGTTCTGCAGCACGCGGAAGGGAGTCTTCTAGTGTCAGCGCCTTTTTCATGTGCACGACAGTCCGATGCTTGATTGAAGAAAACCCGCTCTCGT
>JAOTRI020106928.1:0-13458 GCA_028564885.2 Zoanthus sanctaehelenae | reverse complement strand
TATCCGAGAAGACGCGAAAGTCTAACCATTTGCAGATATTAGAGCAAAGGCAGCACTTTCTCCTCAATTATTTTAATCCTCCCGCACAATAGACTGGCGCCTTACCAACTGGGCTAACCAGTTATTAATTTATAGAAATGGTATTTAGTCGAATTGTATTTGTAAAATCTACTGTAATTCAGCCTATGGCTGCAAGTTTTAAATTATTAATAAACCACTTACCACATGCAAGGCTGGTCCCAAACAATTTTCTTTGCACCTTTTCCCCTCCCCCCTCCCCTTAGCAACATTTCTGCTTACAGGCCGGGGTCAGTGATAAGTATCGCAGTGAAATCGCTCTAAAATTTTCCCAATTCGATCATTTCTTGCTAGTTACACCGCCCATTGTATAAAGACGATAGTCTTGTCTCTTGATTTGAACTCAAATTCTATGGTTTCCGATCTATGAAGTACTTTTCATGTCAAAATATTGGAGTGCCCCCTTCATCGCTCTGGTAATATTACTGCAATTACTTCTTTCCCAAAGCTTTGAATTTGCTTATCTCCCCAAACGTTGTCAGGAACTATGACAAGATCTAATGCTATTACTTTATTCATGTTATCCACTTACGTGACGGCTAAATAAATAAATAATATTAATAATAATAATAATAATAATAACAACAATAATAATAATAATAATTGATATTGATAGTAATTAATATCAATAACAGAGATTTTTCTGTTTGTATAGGCTAAATAGAAATAAAATTTACATCAAATTTACAATAATTGTAAAATTTCAAATTTGCATATGGAAGAATGCATTAAAAATCTTCACATTAATTACGAAATAGGACAAGATAATCTAAAACATTGCAAATGCGGCTTACTGTTTTTAATTATTTTTTATATTTCAAAGCAAACTAATGTTTGAACGTATTTAGTATTGGAAAGAAAACATGGAAAACCGCAGTTGGTGTGTTTTATCTAAAAATTAACTCCTAGTGCCATTATAATAACAAGAACTTAATTTTTGGCTTTTAGGAAGTACAGAGAATCCAAAACACGACTACGGCTATTCTGCTTTGCATGCAGCCATAATATCACGTGACTTGCTTTCAGTCGAGTCACTTGTGGCGGGAGGATGTAGCCTGGAGACTAAAGACTTGATGGATTTTACTGCAATTCACTTGGCCTCCCTTCAAGGAAGTGCTGAGATTGTTAAACTGCTAGTGAAAGCAGGTTGTAATGTTAACTGCGAGACAAAGGTAAGAAGCCATAGGGCAGTTTTAAGCTAAAAATTGTACGAGCAAAGTTGCTCATTGACATGGCGCTAGTTGTCTCCTGCTTCTCTGCGTCTGCAGTTATTTTAGGGTTATTTACTGGGAGTTTGTTTATATATATACACCCACGAGCTGGCGATAAAATGAACGAGAAATGTAAATAACGGACGAGGCGAATATGAGTTCATTATAAGGGATTTCGAGTTCGTTTTATTGCCAGCAAGTGGGTATATATGTAAACAAACTACGAACTAAAAATAACTTACCCGCATCCTGAATGGCGCGCCTTACACAGTGGTTGTGAGATTTCAAATGTCATGACGGATAAAAGGGCAAGGTAAGATAGAATGTTTTCGCTATCAGAGACTTTTTTACAAAGAACTTAAAAATGAAACAAACCCTGTATAGTGGAAAGACTGATACAAAACATTTTACCAACTCAAATATTTTATTTTGCATGTAAGAGTATAGTGGTAAAAAACCACATCCTGCAAAATAGAAATACTCTTCATATGAACGTTAAACTCTGTAGGTTTTGCTTCTGTCTTCTATTTTGCAATTCGCTAAAATTGCTTATGTAGCTGTGACGGTCATTCTAAATTTGATTTGCAATTTATTTACGTCAATTAACAGTTATTTTAAAAAGTAAATAGCATGTATAATGAATCTTGTAGTTTATGTTTATCTTGATTGTAGTTTATGGTGTCGTGTTATTAAAACTATAAGATATGTTTAACGTCTTTTCACGTAATCTTAAAATGACGTCTCGGCGGCGTTTGTGGCAGCCTTCATCTAAATCTTGCACCTGTAAAATTATATTTCTAACACTCTAAGGAATATTTAGAGTTTAACAGTCGGTTGGAAGATTGACATGCAAGAGGGGGACAAATCCCCCTCTTTCATCTTTTACCTATTCAGTGCTCGACCTTAGCGGTGCAAAATGCCTCTGGACTAGTGGAAACTTAGAACCACTAGTCAAAGGACCAGAAACTATATTGTAGTTTGCAATGTTTAAAAAATACAAGGTGAAAACAAAAACTCGTCTTTGACTCTCTGCCAGTCGTATTGTTAAGTTTCATGATGATATTATATGAAATTTAGTTGTAAAAAGATATTGCAAATAACATTGTCATGCTGCAGTCAGGAAAGACTACCGTAGATTCACTCAGGACTAGTAAATTTTCAGTTCAACAAGTCCAAGGACCAGCAATTTAAAAAGTTAAGGTCGAGCACTGCTATTCCGTCATAATTTAAAAACTTTTTTGCTTTCTCTGTTGCTGTTTCAACAGGAAAGAATGACTCCATTACACGTTGCAGCCGAACGTTCTGGCCAGGAGGAGGTGTTGGAAGTTTTGCTGATTTCCGGGTGCAAAGTAAACGCCAGAAACAAAATCGACCGAACGTCTCTCCACGTGGCCGCTAAACTGGGCCGACATGACAACCTCAAAGTATTGCTGGACGGTGGTGCTAACCCAAAGTCACGTGATAAGTTCGGACTGACTCCACTTGAAGTTGCGAGAAAATACAACTGGGAAAAATGTGTGAAAGTCTTGTTGTGCTACAAACCATGCAGGAACAGATTAACTAGCTCGAAGAAACAAATGTTCGATAGTATCAATTCTTGTACAAAACAACTTTCAGAAACTCGTGAAGGAGAGGAACATTTGTGCATCTGCTGTAGCGCTGATTCGGATAGTCAGCGGTCTGATATTTCGGTCTCTCAGAGAATTCATTATGCAAGAAAGAGATCGACCTGTTGTTGTGGTTTTGTTATTAATACTAATATAAATCATCTTGATTATGGAACTCAAAATAATAATGAATTATCACCAAAACGAGCAAGTAAAAAAGATATAGGTTCTAGATTTCTAGAGACAGCAGTGTTTCAGCGGGAAAATATAGGCGAAAGAGCTGGTTGTAGTTTGCATTCTAAACTTCAACCGTCAACAAAGCCAGTTTTTTTCGATGTTTGCTCAGGTAATGTTACAAGGTCCAATTCACAAGACGACGCAATCCATTCAGCTAGTAAGCCGCCATTGTCACTCTCGCAAACAAAGCATTCACTTCTCTCATTAGAGGTAAATCCAAAAAGAGTTTTCTTATCTTCAGCAAGAACAATTTCACCTGCTCCTGAATTTCGGGAGAATTTCTCAACCTTTCGCAAACGTTTATTCACTTGGCCAGAAAGCTTGTCGGAAAGTTTTTCTTTTTCTAGACACTTTAAAGGCGGGGCAACGAGATTCAATGACTATCAATGGCCAATCAGTTTGTCCATTCCAAGCGAGGCGAACTCTCGGAAGCAAGAACTCGCTCTGCTTTCAAGATCTAATGCACTTGCAAATCGATTATTTGAAGAAAGTCAGTTTCTTAAATCAAACTTATTAACTCCAGAATTGGCAGCCCGGGCTTTTACAAAAATTTGTTTTCTGGCTTGCAACAACCCAAAGGTTTTGTGTAAACTGTGTGATGCCCTCTTTCTTCAGGTTTTTGAGCGGTTTAAGTTAAATCCAGAGGCTGTTGCAGAGTGTTTATTTCGTCAAACCAAATATTTACAAACGACAGTTATTCACAGTTACAAGGTCAGATTGCCCACAGAAAGTAAGACAAGCGAAGTTATGTCACAAGAGTATCTCAGTTTTCTGGCAGGTTTTGTGCTTGTAATTAACAGGCCATACACTCCAATAGCTTTTTCTGATTCTCTTCTTGTGTGTATGTTGACCGATGTTCCTACAGCTTTTCTGTTGCTAACTAGCGACAACTCTACTTTATGTAAACTTTTGGAGCATTATCTCCTTGTCTCGGTACAACGCGATTTCCCCGATGTCGATCGGATTGCTATGTTCTTCCTAAAAGTATCCAGCTCGCTAAATAAATGTACGTCATTGCTCTGTAAATTTGTGGACTTGCTGCTCCGCCTTGTCTTCCAATATTCAGAATTTCCTTCAGTGTCGTTTGGAACACGCCTTCTCACAAGGATGGGACTTCTGAAGGATGAACTACCGGTAAACATTTGTGAAAACCTTGAGGGGCCGTTAATTGCTCTAGAACACGCATTTAGACAAGATTATTTTCCAAGATCTTTGGCTTCCATATTTGTTGCATTTCTTTCGAAGAAATGTGCAAAGCTTGTCAAATATGACAAATTGCATGCAAATGCACTCGAATCTGCTTTGTTAAAGGAGATTATTCCCCAGTCCAACGAAGAGGCTTCTGGTTGTGCTGGCTGCGGATTTCGACGAGTTTGCGAAACATTTGCACATCTGAAATACTGGGAAACATCTTATCAGTGCAGCGATATTTTCTTTTCAGAACTTTTTAAAAAGTTCAATTGTTTACCATGGGCCACTGGCGAGTCTATTCTTGTGTGCCTTGGATTGTTAAAAAGTGAATTTCCTGTTGAAGTCTTGCGAGATACGAGAGCTGGTTTAAAGCTGCTGCGACATGTTGTAACTAACCATTATTTTGCTAAAAATACTTCAGGATTGTTTACAGCTTTCCTTCAAAAGCCAAATGTCATTCTGAAATCTTGTGCCACTGAAGTGAAGGAAATATTAATGGCTCTTCAAGCCCTTCCATGAAACGTCGCAATCATTGTTCATTTTCATTTACTTGGTGGTAAAAACTCGATTACTCACATCAAAATTTTTTATCTTATTAAGCTTTATAAATCCATAAAATAAAGTATTTCCCCATTTCCCGGATATATGAGAAGATTTCAAATTTACCAAAACCCGTACCCCTCGGATCTCATTGTCATTAATGCAGACCAAACTTGCCACATTCCTCAAGGTTGTGGTATCAGTAAAGGTGGTAATTTCGCTCATTTAAAGATACTTTTCTGAAAAAAGTAAGTTAATCGAACACGCGCTCTTTACGGTCGTCAATGAGTAGCTTGTTTTCCCTCACAGGGGAGATCTCTAGTAAAATTTTAATGTTTCTAGTAAGATTTTAATGTTTCTCAAAATCTCTTCCAAATGGGGTTATGTAATTATTCTAAAAAAGTACTTTATTTAACGTCAATTTCGAAGGAAATGGTTGCTTATTCTTCCTATATAGTTAAAGGTTAATGTTGGTCAGATTTTGGCGTGAAAGTCGAATTAACAGAGGGAGTACCCAGAGAAGAACCCTCGGAATCAGATTGAGATCGACAAATCTCAGCCCCCGTACTGAAAAAGGTGCCGGGAAAGAGCGATTGGTGAGTTCTACGCTATAAAATGACTCCTTGTACTTTATAGATGTCCTAAGCTCCAGAATGTCTCCGGGGATGGGAGTTTTAGTTGATTTTATCCAAACAAAACTTGTTAACTTAGTTCTTCCGATAAGTGAACATTCGTGAAGCTATTAACACGAGATTTTCTTTTTAAATTGGATTTTCACCGCTTTATCAACGTTGATAAAATAAGATGTTATTATAAAAATATAAAACTCGCCCTGCTTGCTCTGTTCAGTTATAGAATTACGCGTGAACATAAAATTCACGCGTGGTTCTATAACTGAACAGAGCAAGCAGGGCGAGTTTTTATATTTTTTTATAAAATAGGCTACCGCCAGAGACGAGTCAAATCAAGATAAGACCACACTGTGGTTTTATTGAAAAGTAAAGCAACGCTACCCAGCTAATCCGAGAGCGCGTTATATCAGCTTTATTTCATAAAGTTGAGTTAAAGTTTCTAGCTCTTTTAACAAGGGGTGACGAATGGTAAATGCAAGACGGCAAGACTTTGATCTTTTACGCTACGAGTCCATGGAAATGTGATGGGAGATCTCCGAAATATTTGCGGCTTTTGTATAAAGTTAGGGTCTTATAAACGTAAACATGTATAAAAGCTTTTAGTTATATACTAAAAGCTAATAAAGCTGTTAAATGAATCTGTGCGAGGTACTGAACCTGTCAAAAGCCAAGAGCTATATAAATTTTTTTAAAACTTCATTATTTTCTTGGTCATTTGCATTACTAGAAGTAGAAGACGTCATTTATGAAATAAAATCAAGACCACGAGACTTACTTTTGAAAAACCAAAAATTCGAAACCGCAAGTTGCACGTAATTACCGAAAAAAAACGAGACTGAAAGACTCGCGAAATTCTACTAAAATCTTGCAATACTCGAACATTTAAAAAAAACGATTCGCCACCCCTTAAAGGCCAATACACGCGAGGGAGCTTGCTCGTGCAACACGCTCCCGCAACAGTTTGCTCCTGGAACAAGCTCCCTCATATTTAACCAGTTTGCTTCAATGATGCAAAACCCGGGAGTAAAAATTTTGTCGCGCATTATAATTTTTCGCATGAAATCGTTGGTACAGACGAGGAAGCTTTGCTCCTGAATCGTGTTGCAGGAGCGTGTTGCAGGAGCAAGCTCCCTCGTGTGTTCCGGCCTTAATTCAATCATAACTTTTTGTTCACACTTGTGTCTTTTTTACTAATTTGTAAATTGACCGGATTTGTTTCACTGTTGGACGAAAGTTTATTAAAGTGTGATAAATATGTTTTAGAAAGGATACGAAAGATATGATATGAAAGCGTTGCGAAGCAATTAAAAAGCTTTAAAAAGCACCAAAGATTTTCTTCAGGACGAAGTTCTATCTCTCCTAATTGGACTGGATCGTGGAGGGCGTTTTTGGCGCGAATTTTTAACATAAGCCGCGCGCGTATTTGCGGCAACGAACGCACGCAAAATAAAAAGGCGGGAAAAATAATTGCGAACCAGTGGTAAACAAACTTTAAATTGTAAAATTAATTGGTTGCACATACCGCAAGAATCTGGAGCAAAACTCAGTGTTGTTCAGTAATTGTAAGTAACGAGTTTACTTATTCAAAGGACTTATTGGCAATTTGTTCGGCGCTTGACGCCATTCCTTTGCATGATAAAAAAAACTTTCCTGTTCTGACAGACCAAAAAGAAGAAAAAAACCTGCTTGCAGGCTTCTATGAACCGCATGATGTGTCAAGATACGAAGCATTTGTTCCGGTTACCCTCTGTTGTGATAAAATCGTGGTGTTTAAGCTCTCTAATGTTCTGAATTTAGTGACCTCCGGAACAAATTAATCTCAAAAAACCAACCGGCTTCCCTCATTCTGATTTCTATTGATTTTTAGCAGAGGAAGGAAATTCTATAAACATAATACTGACTGATAAGCCCTTTTTGAGGGCTGGTCCTTTTTTATTGGCTATTATTTATCATTAAGTTTTCATCCTTGAATATTACGTTTTTTACTTTCTGTGCTCAATTGTTCAAAAGTCCATTAGCACTAACCCAGGGTTAAATGTTTAACCCACGATCTTGTTTTCAAAATTACAAAGATAAATTTTAGCTGTAATTTTGGAGTTAACAAGACTTTTCCTAGAAAAATACAAACTGTCTTGATAAGTAATTGTTTATCTTTTCTTAAAGAAGAAATTTCTGTTTGAATTTCTGCTTAAGCCAGGGTTAAGTTAACCTGCCTTTAAACAACTAGGCCCTAGGCCCAGTTGTGCACTAACCCAGGGTTAAATGTTTAACCCACGATCTTGTTCCCAATCTCGGAGAGATGTTAGTTGTAATTTAGGGATTAACGAGACTTTAACGAGAAAAATCCAAACAGTAAAATATTCATTAATATCCGTTTACCTTTTCGTAGAACAGAAATGCATATTTGAATTTCTGCTTAACCCAGGGTTGAACTTAACCAGCCTTTGAACAACTGGGCCCTGATTGGTTCACTCAATCTCGGTTATCGCTATCAGCTCATATACTGAATGACCATATATGGAAACTAAGTGAAAGTGTTGCCAAGCTGAATGAAAGGTAACCATACCTGTGGTAAGCCAGTAGAGTAAGCAAGATTCTGTGTTAGGGAGCTGTTGTTAATCAACCACATGCATGTGCTGGTTTGCCGATTTCTTGTACCGAACACCCACGTGATGTATTAAACGTTTTTTATTGGCAGCCAAATAAGAGCATTTTTAACGACCATTTAACGAATGCATAAATGCGACTGTCGAACTCGAGACGATCGGAAATCGATTACAAATTTTCTATTTTTTACGCCTAATATCCCAATTACCTAGCTATACGATAGCTCTCCACGAGCTAAAAATGTCAGAACAATTGTTTTGTCATTTTCAAGTATCAAAAGGTTCAGAAAGCTTATGAAATTTAGCTACGCGCTTAGTAATTGTTCACTAATCATCTCCTATCCAACAAGCTCGAGTGGAATAATTATAAATTATTTCTAAGCTTGCCTTCGACTGCCAGTATAAAATTCATAACACGAATTATGGTCACTTTATTCATCATTATCAGCTGCTGTGGAGATTGCGCAATCTCCCGCCATAGGGTTCTGTCTGTTTTTGTCTTGGCCCTTACCCCAGGCCAGGGTATCGGATAATTGGTGAGAGTTTTCATCTCCTTAAAAACGCAGGGTAGCAGTCTCTATTATAGTACATCTTAACTCACCTGCTTAGTTTTGTTCCACAAATTCCCATAAACGTAATCCTGAATATGGACTAAATTTTTAAGTAAATTAAGCTTGGTGATGCTTACGAAACTCTGTTCTGTTTTACCAAAGAAACGTATTATAATTAGATACAAAATCCCAGCCCAAAAAAGAGTAGAAAAGTTCTAAGATTTCATCCCTCTTAAGATTCCAGAGGATTTGACCCTCCCCCCCTGGCCGTCCCCCAACAATAAATCCTAGCAACAACCATGCCCATCCTAAATTGTTAAATTGTTAGTGAACGAATAAAAATGTTTTTCGAGTCGGTACATTGGGCTACAACTTTGAGCTTGATAAACAGTTATCCTTTGGCTGGCTGCTTACTTAAGTTCTTCAAACCGTACTGATGAGTCCCAGAAAGGACTCAAACATCTGTCTACAGCTTTCTGTCTGTCGCCGTCTGGTTAGCCTAGTTGGTAAGGTACTAGTCTATCGTGCGGGAAGCTCGGGTTCCATTCCTGGCCGGACCAACACTCAGGGTCTTAAGATAATTGAGGAGAAAGTGCTGCCTTTGCTATAACATCAGCAAATGGTTCGAGTTTCACGTTTTTTCGGATAAGGACGTTAACCGTAGGCCCTCGGGGATTATATCTATGTTTGTGTGTGTGTGTGTGTGTGTGTTGTAATGTGAAAGGTCTCCGTCCACCTTAGAGTGGTAAAGATGGTGTACCCAATTAGTAGGCCTCTGGCAGGCTAGAAAGACTTGAGAACCAAATAAAGTCTTTATTTTATTATTATTATTACAATCAATGTTGCTAGCTTGATCCAAGGAACCCTTAAGTAGGAGGGAGCAGCTTACATGGTCGGTTCTGATATCACGGCGTTTTTACAAAGTTCTCGCGAATTCAGGCCAATCAGATGCGTACTCACTTTTATTGACGTCAAAATGAAACCACAGTTGCGGAGAACAGTGAGGACGAAGTGTCTCGGGTTCATGCGGTAATTTAACTGTCGTTTTAGATGAGGATCTTGAAGTCTCTAGTGGTTCAGATTTTTTTTGTCAGACTAATAATCCCATGAGAGGATGAATCAATAATCGAACATGGGAGTGCGGTTTCTCGTCCGGTTCATTGTCACAACTCCGTGACGTACAGTGATATAGGCCTACTATGGTACGTAGTCCCTCGCTCCTACTTATGGGCTTCTGTTTCAACTTAGTATCCCACAGTTCATTTCGCCACCAGCTCAATTTCAGCTTTGTTATGTTGTGAGGTGCGTTAAATGTTACGTCTATATATGTAGAGGGAGTATTGTTGGTATTTTTCCAAATTGACAATGCAGTTCCAAATTCAAATTTTTCGGAATTCAAAATTTCCGAATTTAATATTTTCTGTACTCAAAGTTTTGAAATTCATCAAAATTTCTGAATTCAATTCCATACAAAATTTTGCGATAAAGGCAAATAACAAGCGCGTGACTACCAAGCTACAATACTAAGTGGCTGTAGGGATTACAAAAAGCTTTGCAAATTTAAAATTCTACTTTTTTATCCGTGTACGTGTACATCTTGTAATTAGGGTTAGAAAGTAAATATGTAACGGTTTCTTTATTGGTACTTTTTCCTATGAGAAAATTTCTGGTCTCTCCACTCTAGCTAAAACGTATAACTCACTACCAACAGTAAAAACCCACAACTAAAAACCTACATTTGCAGGAGTTATCCTAAACAGGTTCTTATACAGGGGCGGATACAGGGGGTGTGTTGGGTAAATTTTTACCCCCCCCCCTTTTTCTTCAAATTTCTGGTACATTCTTTGTACTTGCCACCCTTCTTCTCCTAGAGCCACTGGTAAATTCTTTGTATTATTTATCCCCCTTCAAGAATTTCTGAATCCGCCACTGTTTATATAAATGGTAGATAACAGAATTTTAGGCTATTTAGGTTCTTAAAACGTGTTCTTAATCCTGGAGAAAAACAAAACTAAAACACAGCTGCAAACAAGTTGGTCCTTAGCCTATGCTTTTAATTTTCTTCATAATGGTGTGCTGCTCTTCATCTTGCATAGTATTCTTTGTTAGTCTGCGTATCTTGCACTCATTTTTCTTTAAAAAACCAGTTTTACAGCAATGGCAATATGCATTTTTTCTTCAAGTATGATTCTTGCAATGCAGCTGTAATGTACTAGTATGATTTTAGAAAATAAGAACCTGGTTTACATTTCTTAGGCTAAAGAGGTTCTTGTTTATAGGGGGTACAAATGATCAATTTTAGGCGAACATGTTTTTAATTAGGATCTCAGTTGCGCGGGTTTTTACCTTATCCGAAAGTGTTGCTCCCTTCGCAAATTAAAGATATGAAAAGGCAACATACTTGATCGCCTCGAGATCAAACGTGACTCTACAACTCGCAATCTTCTTGCCAACAAATCTTCCGACACCCTCCCCTCCATCCTCCAAAAAAGTAGTGAACCAACCTAAGTTGTGCCCGAATAACTTCGAATGAACCAATCAGAGCGAGGATAAAATTTAGTTTTGTTCTTCGTAGACTTCGTAAAGCTTTCCGTTGTCGTATTAATGTGCAAGTGTATACAAGCCTTCTGAGAAAAATGTCTGAATTTAGAAGATTTTGAATTCGGTAAAAATTTTGACCTGGAATTGTATTTTGAATTTAGAAACTTTGAATTCGGAAATTTTGAAAATGAAATGTCTGTCCCTTAGGGGACAGTCGGTCGGAGCCGGTCGCACGTCAAGCGTCAATATGCCACGTGGATTCACTGCAATTATTGGTGGTCTTAGGTAGTAGTGTCCAGTCCTTTTAATTTCTCGGACGGCTGTACGATCCAATTCTCTCCAAGATGGATCCATTGGAGATATTCCACGGATTTTCATTTGTGACTTTGCTTTATGTTCTTCTTGGTTTGGGAACCGTTGCGTTAATTGTGGTATGCATGATTTGTGGAAAAATAGATTTGTTCGTTTCTTTAAGATTTCGATTTAAATCCAACTGTTTAGAAAAAATTCGTTTTCTTTTTCACAAAATAGTTTCTTGTGTTGCTAAAATTGACGACCTGGAATGCTGTCCCCAAGATTACAAGAATGGAGGGTGAAAGATATTTCAAAGATCCAAACAAAAACAACGCCACTTACCCTTTCCCTTTTATGGAGGAAGAAGGGTCCGTTGATTTATCCGTCATAGTTCCATCCTATAATGAAGAGCAGAGATGTAAGTGACTCGTTGTCTAATTATGAATTGTCGATTATCAATTTATTAAAACAAAATATTGTTCAGTTATGAATTTATTTTTTGTAAACACTTGAGCATTAATTGTTTAGATTTTTGCATGAAACTTCGAATATGTTTCTATTGTAGTGCATTTGATGTACAATATATATTTATGTTCGATTTAAAGGTCATTTGTTCAAATCTCATATAACATTATAAAGCCAGACCCTAACTTCAAAATATAAATACGTACACCCCAAAACAGAAATCATCTCCTTGAATGGAACTATTCCTCTTCACTGCTTAAGGACAGCAGTGTGTACCCCTCCAGTTAGGACACATTGATAAGTCATCTTTATTCAGTGCATTTTAAGGGGCATTTAAACGGATCAAACATGTTGGTCAAACATCACCAAACATTGTTGGGTGGTGTTGGACGGTGTTTGATCAGAGTTTGATACTCGAGTGTTAAACTAATCCAACACTATCCAACAATGTTGGATCTCAGTACCAGACCCAAACATTGTTGGGTGGTGTTGGACGGTGTTTGATCAGAGTTTGATGCTCGAGTGTTCAACTAATCCAACACTATCCAACAATGTTGGATCTCAGTACCAGGCCCAAGAATTTTTTTAACAAGATTACGTATTTTTGATCACGCAAGCGTAAATGTTGGACAATGTTTGATGAAAAGTTTGAACAAAGTTAACTTCATCCAGCATTATAAAATATTTAAGATAGTACAGTGGTTTCTATTGACCGAGAGGTGTGTTTTCATAGGCCAATGAAAGTATAGAAATGAAGTATTAGCTAGTCCTTGTAAGGAGATTTTGTAAAATGATCATGAAACAAACACAAATAACAATGTGGTTGTAATTCCCTTTCTCAGAGTCCTGAAAATGGAATAAATATTTTATAAAAGAAATAAAACATTCTGTTCAAACATTCTTGGCACACGTTTGGGGAATTCTCAAGTAGATCAGTGAAAAGCACTCGACTGCGTCACGTGCTTCACTGATCAGCTCTCGAATTCTCCCAAATGTGCATCTCGGTTTTCATAGTGCTATGAAGGCACAGAAAAAATGTTTTATTCCTTAATTGTTTAACACTGTCCAACACTATCAAACATGTTTCATCGTGCTGTTCAAACGGGTCAAACATGTTGCATCCAACAATGTTTGATGCAATATATCAAACGCAAGAGACAGTGTTTCATCATGTTTCCAAACACTGAAAAGAGAGTTGAAAATGCGACGAGCAGTGGAATATTTTTTAACGAAATTTGAGGTTTTTGGAAATGTGATGAAACACTTTCTTCAGTGTTTGATTTTTTTTCTTAATCGAAACTAAAACTAAGGCCGAGTAAAAGAAGAAATAAAATCGTCGAAATATATGCTAATTAAAATCACTTGTCAAAACCATGGTCACAGTTATGATTCCAGAGTAAGTAAGAGGCTTAAAGTCCCTGTATCGCTTTTTTTTTTATCATTTAGATGAAAAGTAGAGCCTTTCATTGATACTAAATTTATAAGATTAAAACGTTTTTAGCGAT
>JAOTRI020106917.1:0-13459 GCA_028564885.2 Zoanthus sanctaehelenae | reverse complement strand
GATATAGATAGGACCCTACGCGCGCTCTGAAAAACAATAAAACACGCTTTTTCTATGTTTTATACTCTGATAAAACAGAGATTTTCGACCAATCAGAGCACACGTAGGGTCCTATCTATATTATGTGTGATAAATTGCGCTAAGCAGTAGATAAACAGCAGGAGACATGTTAACATGCATTTTCAATTTATCTATCGATTTCTTTAATAAGGGCCAGATTGTGAATTGATTTCTAAATAGGAAAGGCTGGATGATTCAAGAATTCTTTGCTTATTCAAACATGCAAGATATATTTTGCTCAAAATTATTTCACTGAGCACCCTCTCAGCAGAACTTATTTTTTCTAAATCTTCAAATATCTTGTCTTCTACACTCACAAAACTCAAACGGTCTGTTCCAATGGACTCAATTATTTATGTTTTTTCCCTCAAGCAAATTACTTCCTGATTATCAATTTCTTGTGTTTCTAAGGTATTGTTTTGCCAAATACAAAATGTTTAGTAAATTTGTTAAAATAAACAGAAGATCTATATTCTATAAATGATGTGATTTGCATTTGCACTTTAGATTAAAATTTTCAAACCGGTTTTGATTTTTTAAACTAGTTTAAATTTTTCAAACTAGTTTAAATCTTTTAAAACTGCTTAAATTTTTGTTTAGTGGGTTTGTGAGCAGTCTTAAAAAAGGCTTTTATTTTAATTTGAGAGCGTCGAAGAACTGATTGGAACATTCCATTCTCATATTCCTCCTACTACCCCTCTCACTCCCCACCCACCCACCAACCATTTTCTATTTACAGTTTCATCTTTTACTTCTACAACCACTTTCTACTTATCAGTGCTCCAAGCTGCAACCATTTTGGTTGCCATGGCGAGTGAAAAAAAAAATTGGCGACTGAATTATCGGCAAAAGTCGCCAATTGGTGACCAAAGGATATAAGCTCAAAAGAATAAAGTTTCAACTTCATGTTTTATCGCTTTTTAACTGAATCATCATTAAATTAAAGAAATATTACCAAGCTTTTCTTCTGTGTAAATTTAATGATGAATCTGTTCCTCTTGCATGGCAAGACATGTGTACAGTTCTGGCATAAGGATCTGCATATCGCAGCTTCGAATTCATTGGCGACCATTTTAAAAATGAAGGTCGCCAAAAGGCGACTTATTGAAAAAATGAGCTTGGAGCGCTGACCACGTGTGTTAGTTTGCCCAAATGATGTACCGAACACCATAATATCACGTGATATATTGAACGTCATTCATTTGTAGCCGAATAAGAGCATTCTTAACGACCATTTATCAAATGCATGATTGCGCCTGCCGAACTTGAGCCGATCGTAAACCGAATACAAGATTGGCCCAATTTATACTAGAGACGGATAATCCGTCTGGACGAATTATTCGTCTAATCATTTAATCCGTCCAGTATAAATACGGAACGAACTGTAAAGCACAGTATTATTTCGTCTCATAGTTCGTCCAGTTTATACTGGACGGATTGTGCAAGTTAAGTTATGTTTTCAGTCTTCTATAAACTCATTAGACAAAAGGCAGCTTTGGAATACCTCCGAAATATTTTTGAACACTTCATTAGTTGCATTAAGTGTGTCCAATCGAACAGCAAAATTGTTCTTCTCGTCGGCCAAGACAAGAAGAACTACCAAGGCAACGTATTTAAATTCTGTTTCGGTCCACGCGTGCTCCTTCTTTGGTGCTGCTTTCCCCGCCATCGTTCTGTGGCCTTTGTTCAGGTACACATTTTGTATATCCTAATGCTAAGGGACCGCTGGCTTTATGTAACGAGGTGTTGATTCCGGCATCAAAGTTGGTCTGTTACTGCATTTATTCACATAGACGGATTATCCGTCCTGACGGATTATCCACCTTGGTTCGTCTGCCAAGACGAACTAAACAGATAGTTCGTCTCGACGGATAATCCGTCTGTTGCCCGTATTTATACACGAACGGATTATTAGACGAACTAAAAAATTCTTGCCCAAGTTCGTCCAAACAGATTATCCGTCTCTAGTATAAATTGGGCCATTTTTATTGTTTACGCTTGAAATCCTGATTCCCCAACTGAGCCACATTGCTCCTCACGAGCTAAAAAGGTAATATAAATATAAAACTAATTATAGATGTCATGTTTCAATGTATCAGCTAAAAAAGTCGCGTTCGTTTCGCACACAAAAAATGAAACGTCTCTGCTTACATTTCATTACTTTTTCTAATTTTTGGATAAGTTTTTACGGTAAATATTTTCTATCTAACTTATGCTTAATTATGTTTAAAATTAGATTTTGAATTAACTTTCGGTTTTCGAGAAGAAAATATGAATCATCGCTATGTTTTACGTAGACTAAAACAATAGAGGTTACTCTTTCTTTTGAATATAATCTTAGATTGTTTTATAATAGCAACCACCGTTATATAAATCTTAAATGAACTTCCGGTTTTCGAATTAGGGATATGGATTCTGCTTGTATTCAACCTTTTATTTTGGGTCAAATTGTCATTTATTGTTTTTTTTCAATAAATCTTAAGACAAATACTAAAGTTTTAATGGTATACATGTTTCGGCAAGTCTCTTGCCATCTTCAGTAACAAATAGCGCGAATTGGATGTGAATTTTAAAATATAGTAAACGTAAATAACACGGAATTATTTAAACAATTAATTTCTTTTTTTTTTCAAATTATTCTTTATATTAAATTGGTTTTGAATATCAAGCAATAAGAATGACACAATATGTAATCTTTGTTACCTCTGATTGCGCATGGTTTGTTTTAAGATAGCACCAAAAAATTTTTTAGATTTTATGGCCATCAATTCGTGGGACTCTCACGTCTTTCAAAAACTGAAAATTTTTTCGCTTGAGTGTCGTTGGATGTTACCTATGAAAATTATTTCAACTGATACTATATGTTTATGTAGAGACGATGTAAATAACGTACAAAGTAACTTGCTAACTACGGTTGATATGAGTCAGAAAGAAAGTGAAAGTTTAAACTTATGATTCAGAATTTATCGTAGGAAACAGTAGCAAATGATTTAAAAAAGTGCCCAAACACGTTGATGTAGAGTAAACTACAATATAAAGTGACTAAAATGAAACGATTTGCTGTAACTTGAATTTTGTGCTTTCGCACTCGTCAAAAGATTTAATAAAAACATTCCTATAAGCGAATTTCATAAACATCTATATTATTATGAGTTTTAGTTAATAAATAATAGCTAAAAAAAAGAACGAACGGATCATTACAATGCGTGTAAATATATTAACTGAAAATGTAGGAGGGAACAAAATACCGTGTAGCAGGAAAACACTAATTGTTCTTCCAATAAAACTTGTTTTCGTGACGGCACTTGGAATTAATGTATTCCTTTTATTTTAAGGGTTTTAAAGGAGAGTTTGGCCCGCCTGGTATACAGGGTACGCAAGGATTAATTGTAAGTGTATAGAAACGAAGAAAAGTATTTTGAAAAGGTTTGATCCCCTGATCGCTTTTGAGATTGTTAGGGTATTACAGTCTGGTTAATCCAGTTGGTAAGGAGTCAGTTTTCAGTGCGAGAGGCTTGGGTTCGATTCTTAGGGTCTTTAAAATATAATTGAGGGTTAGGGTGAGGGTTAGCAAATGCCGGTTAGCCTTTCGTGTCTTCTTGGATAAGCACGTTAAACCGTGTGTCCAGAGGGGAATGTGGTAGATAACTCCTCGTGGCATGTTTACTCTCTTTAAATAAAGTGTATCTCTATTTCTTTTTCTTTTGTATGCCGTAGTTTATGAGTATTCAGAGCTTAACTTAAATATGGACGTTTGCTCAGCAATCTTTTGTATTTTTAGGCAAAGTTATGTCTACTAATTTTTTTAGCAACCAGAAGCCGCACAGTAACAGTGTTTTTCCTCTTTTTGACCGTTCCAGTATCTTAACCCAAGTCCGCCATAAGCTACACATGTTAAGCCACCGAACAAATATTGATTTGACAAATAACGTCAAATAGTTCTTGACTGCTGGCCCAGCAACTTAAAAATACTTTTACAGTTGGTCTGCTGTGCCCAAATGTTTAAACGATAAAAAGTCAGATTTAGTTCAGGGCCCAGTTGTTCAAAAGCCGGTTAGCACTAACCCAGGGTTAAATGTTTAACCTTCGATCTTATTTCCAGCCTTACAGTGAGAGATTTTAGCTATAATTTGGGGATTAGCAAGACTTTTGTCCAAAAAAGTAATCATGCATGAATAACTATTTACCTTTTCTTAAGGAAGAAATTCCTGTTTGAAATTTTGCTTAACCCAGGGATTAATTTAATCAGCCTTTGAACAACTGGGTCCTGTAGTTCTCCTTTGATTTATTTTACACTTGTAGCAAATCTGATTTAAAGCTTGAAAAGCTCGTCTAGCGAATATAGAGTGACGAAACTTTTAAGTCTAAACATAAAGTATCTTAGAAATATGTATCGTATATAGTCTAAAATGATCGAAACCATTAGCGTTATTTTTGGAATTCATTTAAAGGCAAGACATTTGAAGTTTTTGAAAAAATGTTAAAAAAGGGTGACAAAGCAAATGTAAGGATAAAAAAGAGGAAACTACGGTCTATGATCTTTGTTAAATAAAGTAAACAAAGAGAATCAAGCGGTGTTGGTTTAACATAGTATTCCAGTGTTAAAATATCAGAAAGTAAAACAGATCAGTAAAATTTGAAGTTGAAGTTCAACCTTCAGTACGAAAAATGTCCACAATATGAAAATGTTGTAATTACCATATATAATTATTTTATTGTTTTTTTTCTCCACTCCAGGGCAGACGGGGTGAGCAGGTGTGTACGCATTGAAGCATGCTTTTTTCATTGCATGTTCAAAAAACTTTATTAATCACAAAGCAAAGTGTCTTAAGACTAAATACCTACTCTAGCTCCTCCTACATCAAATAACATTCTTTTAAATATGTTTACTTGTAACCCTGCATAGACAGCGTGGTTCCTCAACTGGTAAAATCTCTGCTTTCTTGACACAATTGCAAGCTGTTTGAATCTTCGCTCTGCCGATATCTAAACATTTATGTGCCTATGTTTTTTCGACTAAGATAACTCATCTTCCTGTTAATTCAAGGAAGGTTAAATGATAACAGCAGCTACTAGATGCTAATCTTCAGTATATCAGTGTCCCTTTCAGGGGGAGTCAAAGACTCTCATCCGCTTCGCATCACAGAAATCATAGACTAGTGTCAGCTGTAATAAGACATTAGACTCAAAAGGGACTCTGCTTTAGCTAGAGCCCAACGTCTGTATTTTAACAATTATAAAACAAGGATGTTCTAATGAAAGTTTTATGCCTTACGTATGGAAAGTCAAATCTTTTGAACCAATATTGATTAAATGCTAAATCAGTCATTTTTAACCGGGAAGATTTATCAAACTGTAAAACCATTTGCTTTCATATGTGTGTTAAGCTACTCAGTAAAAGTTTTAACGTATGCAAGAAAAAGAGTTAAAGCAATTGTTTTTCTTCGTAATAAAGATTTCGTGCTTTCGAAATTGTATTCCTTTAGTTGAAGTTTAACCCTTTCAATCCCAGTATCATTGTCAAATTCTCCCAACTTGTTCCTATACTTTCTATTGAACAAGTTTGAGAGAATTTTACTGTTAATCTTCTGTAGTTCGCTTTGTTTGATTAACTCTCAGTTTCTCACAGCTAAATGTTGTATTATGTATGTTTTATGTTAGGAGAAGTTGGGTGTTGATAGCCGACTGGGACTGAAAG
This sequence comes from Zoanthus sanctaehelenae, assembly GCA_028564885.2. Classification (NCBI taxonomy): domain Eukaryota; kingdom Metazoa; phylum Cnidaria; class Anthozoa; order Zoantharia; family Zoanthidae; genus Zoanthus; species Zoanthus sanctaehelenae. The sequence goes on along the minus strand of JAOTRI020106917.1, from coordinate 7,701 downwards.
GGTTAATATAGAGTACCGCTAAAATAGTTTGTTTTGTTTACTGTTTGTTCATCTGATACGTTACATTGTAAAAATATGCATACATCATCATCATCATCATCATCATCATCATCGTCATCATCATCATCATCATCATCATCATCATCATCATCATCATCATCATCATCGTCATCATCGTCATCATCATCATCATCATCATCGTCATCATCATCATCATCATCATCATCATCATGGCGGCCTCAGCCGAGCCGCACGCCTGGAGGCGTGGAGGTGTCAATGAAAGTTGTTTGTGGGCGCCCTCGGGACCGGTGACCATAGTGTGGCTCCCAGAGAATTAGTGGGGAGGCTATTAAATCTTAAGCTCTGTAGCAATGGCCAGCTAGCCTCCTCCATGCGATCTTGTCTGTTATTCTAGGCAGGGGGCCATAGACTTCGCAGTTCGGTATCAAATTCTGCCAGTTGATGTTAAGAACGGCCCTGAGTATTCGGCTGTAACAGCCATCGAGAGATTGCATAGATGGAGTGACTTAAAATATCATAATATGTGCCCCTCTTTGTTTGAGACCATTTCGAGTTACAAACTATTTTTACCTGGGTAGTCAGGTTCGCATAGTGGTCATCAGTTGTACCTCCCAATTCTACGACCCGGGATCGATTCCTGGGCTCGGCATATGGGCTGAGATTTATCGATCTCAATCTGACTCCGAGGGTTTTTCTCTGGGTACTTTGGTTTTCCTCCCTTGGCCAATTCGACTTTCATGCCAAAATCTGAGCCGCCGAGTGATTAAACATTAGCCTCAGGCCAGGAAGAATGGGTAACCACTTCCTTCGCAATTGACGTTGGGTAAAGTATTATTACTGCCCGAAAGCAGGGGCTACCCGAAAGTAAGGGTTACCCAAACGTAGCGGCTACCCGAAAGTAAGGGTTACCCAAACGTAGCGGCTACCCGAAAGTAACGGTTATCTGTAAGTAGCGGCTACCCGAAAGTACAGACAACCCGTAAGTAGCGGCTACCCGAAACTAACGGTTACCCATAAGTAGCGGCTACCTGAAAGTAACGTTACCCATAAGTAGCGGCTACCTGAAAGTAACGGTTACCCGTAATTAAGTAGCGGCTACCCAAGAGTAAGGTTACCCATAAGTAGCGGCTATCCGAAAGAAATTAGTTACCCGTAAGTAGCAGTCCCGTTTATGAGTTCTGAACGATGCAAACAACAAATAAAATAATAAACAATATTATTTCGCATTTCATTCTTTGGCTAACTGCCGCCATGATTGACAGTGCATTTTGTGATCTTTTTACAGATGACACTAGCAACACTTTTAACCTTTTTGCTGGTGAAGTGAAGGTAAGCCGAAGTATTTGTATCGAAAGAGAAATACATAATTAACATAAAAAAAATTTGGACAATTTATTTTCGGACAAATTAATTTGGCACTTTAGTAAGAAAATATAAACAAATTGTCTGTTACTGCCTTTGAATATTAATCGATGGTCTGTATCCTATTTGATGTTAATATAATGTAGACCATTTTCGATATCGAAGTTTCTGCTTTCTAAAATGACAACGGACTCATTTTGAAGTTAGATATTCCTATATGTCAATGTAATTAAATATAGGACCTCACTTCAATAAGGGGCTCAATCAGGTATAAAAAAGAGGGACCCAGCTCAACTAGGGGCTCACTCAGGTAATAAAGGGCTCAATCAGGTATAAAATTAAGGAACCTCACTTCAACAAGGGGCTCAATCAAGTATAAAAACAAGGGACCCAGCTCAACTAGGGGCTCACTCAGGTATATAAATAGTTTTTAGCTTCATGGACTTCTGGGCGGTGCGTGCTTGGCGCAGTTGGTAAGATCTCTGCTTTCCAACCACAAGGTCCCCAGTTCGATCCCGGCACTTTGCCGAGATTCGAATATTTATGTGGCCTTCTTTTCTGCCTAAGCCAACTCAGCTTTTCATCCTCCCGGGGTAGGTAAATGAGTACCAGTGTCTGGTGGAAGCTAACTTGCAATGTATTAGTGTCCTGTCCAGGGGGAGTCAAAGACTCTCATCCGCTTAACACTAGAGAAACCTGAGATAAGCGCCGGTCCCATGGGCCACTAGGTTGGTATAAGGATTAAACAATTATCCTTCAAAGTGGATGTGACTAGTGAAGGATATTTTACGAGCAGCGCAGTGGCGCTAAAAAAGTCTCTCAACTAATCTTCCACATATTATCTAACGCGCAAGTAATCTGAGATTATTCATTTTTTCACGGTTGAGTGACCGAGTTGAATAGAGCAGGATGTTGGGTGTTTGATGAACCAACCAGAGTGCAGGGAAAGTACTATTCACCTACTAGGTTAATACCAAAAGTGAACATAACTTCGTTTAGTAAAATTCAACTAGTGGTCTATTATCAATGCTGCGTTCTCATTGGTTGAGCTACTACTAGGCTATTTGTTATAGCCCATAAGTAGCGAAAAGCGCCGGCTTTGAAAACTTTTGTCTCGATATTTTTTTGACCAACTAGTTGGATTTTACTAAAACAATTATTCCTCTCGCCCTTAATGTCTCTGAGTTAATAGGCTATTGACTCAGAGCCCATTCGGGCTCGAGGAATAATTGTTAAATATTGCAGAAAGTAATAAGATATTATTAAAGACAACTTGTCCACAGTCAACAACAGTATGACATAGAGGATATTACATGGCCGCACCGGGATACGAATTTCATCTTCGAGTGCTGAAAGTATCTCTCACGAGTGAGCGCAGAGAACGAGTGTTGGTGATTTCAGCCTCAAATTGTTCTTAATTCTGATTTTATTTCTAGTGGCTCAAATTGAAAAAAATAACATTACAGAAACAATCAAGGTATTGCAATACGATGCGCCTTGCATTTTATATGAATGTGAAACACCGTGAGACTACTTGTGTTTGTATTGTGTTGCTAAGTTAAGTGAAACATCTTCATAGATATTCGGAGACTCAGCCTGAAATTGTTTTTAAGTTTTGTCCAATTTGAGCCTCGTTGTTCATATAAAGTTGTTCTTATAAAAAACATGAATCGTTCAGTATGACATAGTCAGTTACCATATAACGTTACAAAAACAGCATGGTGTGGTAGATACGAACTTGACATTGTAAGGGTTTGACATCTGACATTTATAATATAACAAACTAATGTTCAGTATATAAATAAAGCTAAATCCTTTCGAGATTAGTGGCCCATGGAGCCGGCGCTTATCTCCGGTTTCTCTAGTGTTAAGCGGATGAGAGTCTTTGACTCCCCCTGGACGGGACACTAATCTATCGCAGGTTAGCTCCCAGCAAACGCTGGAACTCATTTACCTACCCCGGAAAGATGGAAAACTGAGTTGGCTAGGGCAGAAAAGAAGGTCACACAAATATTCGAATCTCGGCAACTGCGCCAACAATGTCCGCTCAGTATATAAATAGGGACTTAAAATGCGACGGTGAGGACTACGAAAACGGAAGCAAACAATGGCCTTAATTACAAAATACAATAGTTGCACGTTGGAATGTTGCGAGCTGACCAGTTGCTTACCGTCGTCCACACTGATACGCCGCGAAAAGCTCACTTTAGGGGTTCCGTGGACAACGACAATACCAAACAACAAAATTTTGAAGCTTTTGTTTGCCTTCGACAATGAACCTTTTACCATTTACTGTTCCAGAATCTTGTACAAAGTCTAAAATGAAAATTTATCGATGATCTAAAACAAAAACTAAGCGGGAAATAATATTTCTCACAACCGCCGTCGTCTTTGCTTCCGTCCTCGTTTCTTAAAGTCACTAATAAGAGGTTACTAAATACACAACAACCTTAAACTTTCTAGTTAATCATTAACATATCAATTAATTAATTGAAAAAGTGTTTTGAAACTTTCTGTTTGTCGATATTCAAGCAGTCATATGTGTATGACGACTTTAAAAAAACTCAATATATCCAAAGGAATTCAGAGGATACAGTTTTAGTTTAAGGGGGAGAAACACGTGTAGGGGCAACGACCATCTATCTACTTGCTTGATGATGTGCAGCTCAGTGGAGAAACAAAGTGAATTTTCGTTTTTGCTACTGCTAACCACAGACCTCCTGAAAAAAAAGGGAATCGAATTATTCAATCTGATTACAACAACATTTCCACCTAGAACTTATGATATTACTGTAAGGTAAAGCCCCAATATGACGAAGTGCCAAAGAATCGGACAATTTCCTTCGTTAGAATTCTTTGCTGTCGATCAGCTGCTGAATTTTATATTCTGTGTTTGACTGGGGAGCAAACTGCCCTCCATGCGCTTTTAACCGCCGCCTGGTTAGCACAGTTGGTAAGGTGCCAGTCTGTTGTGCGGGAGGTCTCGGATTCGATTCCCAGGAGGACCACTACTCAGGGTGTTAAAATAATTTAGGAGAAGATGCTGCCTTCGCTCTAACATCTGCAAATGGTTAGACTTTCGCGTCTTCTCGGATAAGGAAGTTAAACCGTAGGCCCAGGAGTAAGATCCTTGTAAGGGACCTCGAGTCCTACTATCTCTACTCCTTGGAACCTCACTAGGTTCCTAAATGTTCTAAAAACAAAAACAAAACAAAGAAAGAATTGTTTCGAAAACGTTTTAAATAAACGTTGTGTGATAAAAATTACTGGGACTGAGCTGAAAGCTTAAAGAGTAAACAAGACAAAACGTATCATTGACGTACCTGCGATATAATAACACAGAAGGCCCTTTATAATTACTCAGCCAAATTTTTTCAATGTGTCCCATGGAAACACCATTTCGTTCTTCAAAGAAGGAACCACGAAACATAAAATACGCTAGTTTCGTGCATAGATCGTACTACCATTACCGATTATACATTTCGAGACACCACCAACAAATTCGCAGTTCCGAAATTCCGCATAAAATATCTAAGTAATAGTTTCCAATGCGGCGGTGCGTCAATTTGGAACAGCCTGCCTCTAGAACGTCATCACGCCGAATCACTGGGCAACTTAAGATATAATAATTATAATCATAATCATAATCATAATAATAATCATAATCATAGCCATAGTCATACCCATAATCATAATCATAATCATAATAATAATCATAATCATAGCCATAGTCATACCCATAATCATAATCATAATCATACTCATAACCATTATCATAATCATACCCATAACCATAACCGTAACCATAACCATAACCATAACCACAGCCGTAATCATAACCATAATCATAAAGACTTTATTTAGGTGTCAAGTCTTTCTAGCCGGCCAAAGACCTACTAATTGGGGACACCATTTTTACCACTCTAAGGTGGATGGAGATCTTTCATATTATGTCACACAAACACACACACACACACAGATATAATCCCCGAGGGCCTACGGTTTAATGTCCTTTGCCGAGATATAGCTGTATGAAGAGATTTTCTAGGCTCTTAACTCATGGCATTCATAGAAAGGAAGTATTTTTGATACCATAATTATTAAGCGTATTTTGTTTTTTATACATGTTACAGATAACATGATTTTAAGATAAGGTAGTTTATTTATAAGCCTTGATAGTTTTCCGTATCTGAATAAAGTTATTAGTTCGAATACTACTACAATACTCTGCATGCATTGTTCGCTTACCCGTTCAGACCTTGCGATTCAAATCCGTTACTTCCACTGCTACCGTATTTTTGATAAGACATACAAAATCCACGATTCGAGATAACTCTATCTTTCTGCATGGGAAAAAATTGAAATGGAAATGGGAATTATGAAGTATTTATAAATCAATATGTCTTATTAAACAGTTTAATATGTACTATGGCTGGATATTTTTACGAGTCAAAATACAAAGGGCGAGTAAAAATATCTAATAAGTGATTTATTATCCAACTTTTTATTCGAAAAAAAATAAAAGTCGACACGCGCGGTAAAATAAGTTTTCTGGAGTACGAATATCGCTCAAAATGTAAAATACAGCGGGATATTTGTACTCGCCCCAGACCCTCTCGTGGTGTTATTGGTACGGTAATTCGTGCAGTTGGATAATAAACAATTATTAATCATTAAATCAGATATTGTATTTCTTGTATTCTAATTGGTTTAATCTATTAGATTAATGGATAATCGATATCCGACTTTGATATTTCAATGTAAAAAATTATCTTACTTTCAGACTGATTGTACCTAAAGTTCCATGTTGATCAGCAAGTTCGTGTGGGGCAAAGATAATAGCTGAAAGTTCAACTCAACGCATACAATGGAAATCAATACGACATATACACTAAGAAGAGATTGGTATGGAATATTTATAATAAAGGATAGTGTCAAGGTTAAAGAGTCGGTATCGGAATCTGCGAAATCCTAATTTTATGCGAGTATTCCAGTCAAAAAAGATTTCTTTTGTCACATGGTTGAAAAACGTTATGACGCTATCCTGTTCCTGCTTTAAAAATTTTACACCACAAGCAAGTGTTCTAACATAATTTTGAATATTTGTGTGGGTTAGACCAGAGATACATGACAATGTGACGGGAAGCATAAGCTTTGGATTTGTGAATTGCTCGCCTCTTGATTCAAAACAAACGGAAAAAGTCAGTTTTAGAAGCAAATTATTTCGAGAAACGGCGAAATATTCGAGAAATAGTAAGACAAACGTTATTATTATTATTAGAATCTAGGGTGCAACGTCAAAGGTAGAAGGCCGGGCGACAGTCACACGGGAGTGAGTGAAACACATAGCGAGCAACACCACAATAATTGTTGCTATATTAGCTGCAAGTAGATCAGTGAGTATAAGCTGCGAGTTAACGAGTTGCGAGTAGAAAAGCGTCGAGTATATCAGTTGCGAATACACAAGATTTGAGTAGATAAGATGCGAAAAATTCCACAATAATCGAGGTTCAATACAAATCCTTAAGACAATCAATGCATGCGAAAAACAATGTAATATTTTTAATTACAAGAAATACAACCTTAAAAACGTTTTCAATGTCAGATTTTTTCCTACCTCAGACTGGCACCATGACAGCGACCCGTTCCATATCCGATAAGGATCAAGTGTTCCATCGAGAGAATCTTCATTCACAAATTTAACATCCAGGTTTTTTCTCCAAAAATCTATTATCGTATTCCTGCACGGTTAAAGGTTGTATATACATTTAGATGGTTAACAAATTTTTCTCTGAAACTGCATTCAAAACTAAATGTTAGACAATGAGGCTTAACACTTTTATTGGATTTAGCTGGGGTTTGCTATTTTTTGGTCAATCTGAAGTAGCCTCAAGTGACACAGGTGAACGAACGTTCTGTTTTAGGCCTAAATACAACTTTAAACAACTAAAACAAGTTAAACATTAAAACAGATATTACTAAGGACATCTTAAAACGACGGAAGTCCTCCACTTCAGATAAGGAGGTCGGAGTAATGCTAGAAATCAATAAAACTGGAGTAGCTAGCAAGGTGGACATGATTGGCGCAGTTGGTAAGATCTCTGCCTTCCAACCACACGGTCCCCAGTTCGATCCCCGGCACTTTGCAAAGACTCGAATATTTGTGTGACCTTTATTTCTGCTGAAGCCAACTCAGCTTTCCATCCTTCCGGGGTAGGTAAAATGAGTACCAGCGCCTGCGGGGAGCTAACCTGCGATGGATTAGTGTCCCGTCCAGGGGGAGTCAAAGACTCTCATCCGCTTAACACTACAGAAACC
>JAOTRI020106906.1:0-13460 GCA_028564885.2 Zoanthus sanctaehelenae | reverse complement strand
AGTTGTATATCAATTTAAATGTGACCAGTGCGAGGCTGGTTATGTCGGCTACACCAGCCGACACTTACATCAACGGAACACCGAAATTTGCATCACATAATTACACGAAATGCTGCAAATGGTGGATGCACGGAGACATTTGTTGCATGCAATGTTGCAGAAGTAGGACGAGATTCTACTTCTGCAATATTGCACGCAACAATTATTTGGGTGGATACACGATACAATTCAGCCAACTTGTTACAAATAACAAATGTGCGCTGTAAGTTTGCTAGTGTGCCACTGGCTCAAGGGCTAGATTGCATGAATATTAAAAACCAAAATATATATGTGACAGAACGGAAATTTTAATGTTTTTGAGCTGCTGATTAGAGTCACATCTTTAGGAAATCCTTTTTCTCTAGATTGATGTTGTTGGACAGCCAAGGTTAGAATTCCCTTTAAATTGTTTATTGACTTACAATGTTTTGATGATTGGTGGTTGTATGCACTTGTCAACGGGGATGGGGGCAGGCATACCATGGGAGATTTGAAATTTTTTATTTTTCTCATTTCAGTTTCCCTGCACAGGGTGCAATCTTTCTCATCAACTACCCTACCCTTGGGGTTGATTTGGCAGTGATTAACTCCATTCCATAAATTTAATGAATTAGATAATTTTATTAAAAACATTAATATCTTGTGCAACACAAAGGAGACATTTCTAGTGCAAATCTACAGAATGTTTGCCAAGGCCTACACACTTATTGATGGTGATAAGATTTATATTTTGTATACTCTAGATCCAGTCAAACACATCTGCACTCTCATTCAGTTGATATGCTAAACCTTGTACAAACACATTTCTCCAAGAAATACTTTACTTTTTCTTTTTTCTCCTGACTAATAAATATTTAATTTTTTCTCTTTACAAAGTAAAATTTCATGTTTCTTTTATTATAATAGACAGTATACATTTCATAAATATTTATAAGCTATGAGGTTGAAAATTGGCTTTGTTAGTAAATTAGAACTTCAAATTAACAAACCCATGTACTTTTGAGTAATTTCAATTATATAAAAGCAAGCAGTGGCCTGAGGTGGGGATAAAGACTTAGTTCCAGTCTGATACTTGCAATCTTGTCAAGTTCTCTCTCCCTCAAGCTTAGCGGTTAACAATAATTATGTTACTTAATAAAATTATTTCCCAGTCGTGAGATAGTGCCTTAATATAATAACAAGTAAAATGTAAAATCCTTAGAGCATGCCCGAACCCTTCCCATTCCCACATATCTTTTTAATTTGATAAGTGAATAAATCAGTTTTTTCAAAGTAAATTAGAAAAGATAAGTCTTTTATATTCAATTTCCAGCAAAAGGAAGTAAGAAACTGACATTAATGTATCTAGCAAATGATGTGCTACAGAATGGAAAGAGGAAGGGAACCGAGTTTTCCAAAGAATTTCAGCAGCTTTTACCTGCTGCATTCAGACACTGTTGTCAGTAAGTTTGACCTCCATTGTAGTAAGTTGAAGTTTTAATGATTTTTAATTATTCAAAATATGAAACCCTAACCTTAACCCCAACCCTAACAAAATCAAAGCAAACCCTAACCCCTATCCCAACCCTACTCCTAACCTTAAGTGAAAGGTGCTGTATGACTCATAACTTTTAAAACCTAGCTATCACTCATTTAACTCATAAAAATCTATTTTGTTTTTATATTCCCTTTTTTTTATTTGTTAGTACATTGTTTTCTCTTTATATTCTTTTTTGAAAGTTAAAATTGCATTTTGCATATATTATTTATATTTTTGTTCTATTCACTAAATTATGTTTTCTTGTATCTCTCCACATCATATTTAATAAAATGTTAGATTATGCTTTAACCCTTTCAGTCCCAATTGATCATCAACACCCAATTTCTCCTTACACAACACATACAAAATAGAACTCTCAGCAATGAGAAATTGAGATTTGATCAAGCAGAACAAACTACAGAAGATTAAAAGTAAAATTCTTTCTATCTTGTTCAGAAAAGTATGAAAACATGTTGGGGGAATTTAGCAATAGAACCGGTACTGAAAGGGGTAAACCAATTCTTAATATTAACAATTTGTATGGTGGAAGAATTAATCCTTTGATGTCAGAATGACCTATATTTTTACAATTCTTAATAATAATTAACAATTGAGAATGACTGGGCTATTCAAACTTGTCCGTGAGGCAGAGATTTATTATAATTGTTTTTATTAGTTAAAACTTACTAAAATAAGAATGGGTACAATTAAATAATTTTGAATTATCAATAAAATCATCTGAATAGCAATTTAAATGGGTCTCATTACAGTCTGAGTACTATGATTTTTATTTTGGATCTGAGTACTAATTAAGTTTTTTATATTTTTGATCTGCCATGATCATATATCTTTTCTGTACTAGTAGGCTATTACTAACACATCTTGCGTAGACTAGCCAGTCAGCTAGAATTTAATATATAATGGAGCTGAAACCAATTGTAGATTTGCACACAATTTGGACATCCTGCTGATGAACAGTAACTATTTGCGAATGGCTATTTTTTTCAGCAGCATTATAGTTATGTCTGTTCAGATATGTATTTACACTCATCTTTTAGCACTGTACAGTAAGTTGATATAATTATTATTGAAAGCAATTTGTGCAATTCATAAAACTTAATTATTAAATTTTATGAATTGCACAAATTGCTTTTAATGATTATCAACTTACTGTACAGTGCTAACAGATGAGTGTAAATACATATCTGAACAGACATACCAAAAATTATAATAGTTATTCTTGGTAAGAATGAAATTCAGACTGTTCACTGTATTGTTATTTTTTTCATAGGTTTCTATTAAATGAATTTTATAATTATCTAATAATAAAATCATTTTCAATCAGACAAGGCAAAGTTGATGCTCTTCAGGGCCTTGAAAGGTTGATTGGAATATGGACAGAAAGAAAAGTGTATGATTCTGCAGTGCTGGAAAAGTTAAAAAAAAGTATAAGTAAGTTTTTGAACAGTACCTTTTAGACATTTTGATTTCCCAATGCTTAAAAAATTTATCAGTTATGGAGGTAGCGTGGTGCAGTGGTCAGAATTGGGGATTTTAATGCAGAAGACTCAGGTTAGATTTCCCAATTCAGACCACCAAATTTATTCTCGGTGATCCCAGGGATTAACTTACCACACATTTTAAATAGCCTACCAGTTGTATTAATTAATAAAATAATAAGTAAAATCTTTACAGTTTTTCATTTGGGCCCAAAAAATTGGTTGCTGGCCATGCAACCCTCTAGGTTTTTTCAGGGGCTTTGGGTCTTGTTTTCATGTAAATCAATGCGAGACGAGTTAGTTTGTCATTTTTTTGATGTGCCTCTTCGGTGTTCTTTGCAATTGGCTACTGGCATGTGTGTCATTTGAACAGGGACGATGGCTGTAATCCAGATTTTACTTAATTGAAAAAGAATAAAAAGACTATCACATGATCATGATGTGTCGCTATTTATTTATGCTTCAGCTATTTGTTGTTTGTATTTAGTTTTTCTATCATTACGACTATTAAAATATTTTGTAAAAAATATAGTACAAGTTCCAGTCCACAAATGACCAACAGCAAAGATTTGTTTCTTATGAATGTTTACTACAATAATATATTAATTTAGAGTCAAAAAGATGGGGGAAGCTTTAGTCCCCTAGCTATATATAGCACACCCCATTCCTCTGTCTTTGACATCCACGTTGAATGGTTTATTGGATGTATAATATTGAATTATCTGATGATTAGCAAATAAACTTGTTTGAATTCCCACTATTGTATTTCAAAAACAGAAAAAAAGCATAAATCATAGGAAATTTGAAGTTAAAGGAAAAAAGAAAAAGAAAGGTTAGAATATAGGCCTCAGACTGGGTCCATTTACACTGTCTGTAAGAGTCAAAACTTTCACCGTCAAGTCATGCTTAACATTCCCAGTCCCTAATTGTATATTATTTTCTACTATGACCTAAAAAATTATTTATTTGGACATTCACATAATTATCTACAAACTAAAGAATTTTCCCCTAAGGGGCAAGAAATGTATATGATTCTGCAGTTCTTGAAAAATATTAGTAAAGAAATTTTAATAATTACTTTTACAAATGGAAGTATATTTTGACCAATTATGTTTAAGAAGTTAAAGTAAATGCAGTATTATCTTTTTCCACGGGTCTTCTCCCAATATTATAATAAGAAGACATGCCTTCAGAAATTGTTGAGTTTGAATCAAATTCAATTTGCAATTGTGATCCCCGAGTCCCATTGGTGAAAGAAATAGATGAATGTTCATACACAGAATTTATCAGTAACTTAATTTCCTGTTACTAATCTGTTTCTTATTTCCTAGGTAGTGAGCCAACACATGAGCCCTCTCCTAAAAGGCAACGGAGTGTTGATGATAGTGAGGAGCAAAGCCCAATAGAACCTCCGGATGTGAGTTTAGTTTATATTAAATTGCCTTTTATGTAATTGTAATATTAATATTGATTTTATAATTACTTTATTGGTAGAGCTCCCCTTCATCTTGTAAGATAAATTCCAGATCATTACCTAAAAAAGCTTTTGCCTGGCTGGGTGGTTTCTTTAAGACTATCTTTCTGAATGTTTTGCATACATTTATGTCAATTTTAACTTAATTATAAAATGATTTTGATAGTATGAGCAATTTGAGTGGTCTTGAAGTGATTGTAAGTATATTTTGATGGGTGTTGATACAAGTGACACAGTGTTTTCATTGCAATTTAGATCAAGTGAAGATATCTGAAATATTTGTGAGTTTATTCCTCACATGTAGGATATAATTAATCATTTCTATTTTATGTCATGGGTTGATGCTACAGTGTTGAATGCTCATACGATTAGCTAGATTGAATGATTGCATCTACTATAGCACAACAACACTCAGTTTAATCCCTATCTTGAAAATGAGGAGGTACTAACCAGTACCATATAGAATGGCATTGCTCATAAATAAACTTACAGTATCGATGTTTAGTTATTTTTCTCAGCCTGTGAAACTATTTTTTTGCCATCCCTGTGCATCATTAACATTGTCGCTTGCAATTCTTAACTCATGGTATTTGAATATCATAAAGTATGAAAATGATGCTAGCAGTAAATTATGATAGGCTCTCTTTGACTTTATAGTTTCATAAAAGATATTTGAAAAATATATGTTAAATAAATAAAATTTATGGAGAAACAACCAATTTAGTACCACTTGTCAAACTTTGTTTGTCATTTAGAAACATTGAATATTCTCAATCCAATTTTAATCCTGGTTTATCTCCGTAAACGGTTATGGCCGGATTTACCCCACTCTGGCAGCAATCTCTTTAACTCCCACTCTCCATCTCGCTCAATTCACTGCATCCACTTTCTTCAAACCAACACTCTTACTCTCTTTCTCAACTTGCATATTTCGTGTCTTCTCAGTCGTCCTTGCTTCCTCTTTCCATTCACTTCAAACTCCATGCCATTTCACTCCAATCGCTTTTGCAATCTGAACCACTGTTTCCTTCAATCCCAATATCTCCATTAGTCCCCTGTCCTCTTTTGATTCAGTGTTCACACGGTCATGAAAAGTCGTGGAATTTGAAATTGCATTTCCCAGGCCAGGAAAAGTCATTGAATTTATGAAAAATGGCAAAGGTCATGGAAAAGTTATGGAATTTTATTTTTTTCTTGAGCTATGGTTTCTGGAGAATAAAATATTTAATATATAATCAGGGGCCGCGGTGTACCTTAAAAAGTGGTAGGGCTTTTTTTCAGAAAAAAGAAACAAGCAAACAAGTTTTCTCCCTGTTTATTAGTACATTTCTTCACCGTACTTTAAACTCCGAATACAAACTTTGCTGTAAGAGAGTTAACGATCAATGCAGTATAAAAGGAAGAGCCAGGAAAAAATCAAGTCAAGATACCCTCCATTCTAAAAAAAAATGCAAAAATGTGGTAGGGCTTCAGACCTGGCAGTCCCTCCCCCTCCGTGGCCCCTGATAATTGAGCGCAACTGTGCCCGGAGATGAAATGATAAAATTGCATTCATTTACATCAGCAAATTTATAATGTTCTGCTCTAAATTCAAGAACGTTACACTCTCTTTCAGTGTCCGAAAAATGTAATTGGCATTTGAATTTGAATTAAAATGTGAGGAGCCCCCTTTTTAGAGTAGAGTTTTTTATTTCTTGATATTTCTGAGTCATGGAAACCATGAAATTTGGTTATGAAAAAGTCATGGAAAACTTATGGAATTTCACTATTCATTCTCAGTGAGAACTGTGTGATTATATCATACATTTAGTCCTCGCTTTACACTTGACAAGTTTTTCTTGTTTTAAGCCTGAAGAACTAATCAAATCATTACAAGAACTGGAAAACTCCGCTTCACATGATGCTGCTGTGAGAGAAAAAATAGCTAATCTTCCGCAAGAGGTTCAGGACGTTTCACTGCTTGAGAAGATCCAAGGTAGAGTTATCCGATATTCAAAGCTAGGACTTGCTATTTCCATCATTTGTGGCTAGAGTCTTGTAGAGGCTGAATCAGTATGCCATAGTCTTCTGAAAGTAACTGAGTGTGATTAATTTGGGTCTTAATCATGTTTTCAAATTATTATTTGACACTATATATGGTCAGTTTATCCTTAAACATTCAATCCTTGCTAGTTCCAGTTGCCATTTTGAAAGTGGCTTTTAATGAGTAATCATTCGGGTATGTAAACGAGAGCTGGGTACTAATGAAAACCCTATCTATACTTAAGTTCATCTTCATAGCTTCATCCGTTTTTACTATAATTACTTATTTTCGTTCTGTTTGCCCAAGCCTGATGAGGCCATAATAGATTATTTATTTGATTACATATATTCTGAAAACGAGCCTTATTTTTTCTCCTATAGCTAGAAGCCTATTTCTTCATGTTTCCGTCGTTAATTTCCTGCAAAATACTGACTGTACCAGGGGATGTAGCTGGGTATAATCCAGTTAACCTTTTGAAAACCTGATCGTATTTGGTATATAGAGTTTAGGGGCAAAAGTGAAAGTGCTTCGATTCAATGACAGTACTGAAAAATATCTTTGTTATACCAATTACATTTTTTGTAGTTGTGAAAAGCTTGAGCCAATAACTTAAGACTCTAAATAGTGAAGCAAGTCTTGCTTGAAAGGCTATATATATATAGCCCTCCCGCGTTATAGCAACCGACACAGGGAAGTGTTAATAACGTTCGTCTCTTATTTTCCCTACGCAAGTCTATAAATAGCAACTCGCCCGGCACATGTTAACGAGACGTTTCAAGAGATCATTATTGAATCTATTTCTCACAACAGATATTCTATAAATCTATGAACGCTGAAAAGTGTAAGTGGATCCGATTATTGGTTGTAATTATATAATTTATGTTATTCTACAGTTCTTCCTTTGTAATGGATTTACAAATATTGATTTCAGATCGGGAAACTGGCGACCGTTTATCTAAAATTGTTGACGAGGCTTGTCTGCTGCTAGCGGAATACAACGGTAGACTTGCGGCTGAGTTAGAGGACAGAGTCGACCTCTCGAAGATGTTGAGTGGTTTTATAGCATTACAGAAAGAAAAATTGGTTGAAGCGGAAAAAAGATTAGAGGTAACGTTTAGTTATGGACAGTTGGGACCCAGGACCCAGGCTTACTTGGTCATATTGCTCTCCAAGTATTTCTTCGGTAATATATGTTGTTATGCACCTCCATATAGAACTTTTTCCGTAATGGCGATGATTTTAACAATCTTTTCTTCATTCAAGTTAGTTTGACTTGCCTCCTTGAGTTAAACCGCCGTCTGTTTAGCCTAGTTGGTAAGGTGCCTGTCTATTGTACGGGAGGTTTCGGGTTCGATTCCCGGTCGGTCCAACACTCAGGGTCTTAAAATAATTGAGGAGAAAATGCTGCCTTTGCTCTAACATCGCGTATTCTCGGAGAAGGACGTTAAACCGTAGGCCCAGGAGTAAGATTCTTGTAAGGGACCTCGAGTCCTATTATCTCTACTCCTTGGAACCTCACCAAGTCCCTAAATGTTCGTAAGAATAAGAATAACAATTCAAACGAATATGTTACCCCAAACGAGGCTTGTAGAAAAAAGAAAATATTAAATACTATAAGTCTATATGAAGAAGAAAGTATCTGACATTTTTTTAAACGTTTTATTTCAATAGGAATACAAAGCTAAACTTCAGAGGGTAACCATGGTGAGAAAAGAACTTAAGTCGCATTTAGAAAATTTGCCGGATTTGTCGAAACTTCCAGACGTTCGTGGTGGCTTGGCGCCTCTTCCTTCCGCTGGTGACCTTTTTGCAAGTTCAACTGGTGGAAGGAGCTGACTTGCTTGAAGAAAAGAGAACATATTTTACAATTTCAAAGATATAACTATAATCAAATATTTAGTCACACTTTTTGGGCATTAAATCATGCATGATTAAGTATTTGACCTAAGTTGTGTTTTTAATCTTGTGGAGACAAATTTAGAATATTATTTCGGTACTGAAAATTTTTCATTAGGAAAATCTGTAAATCCTTCCTTTAAAGCACGATTATACGACCAACGTAATTTCCCAACTGGTCTTACAAAATTTCTTCGAAACTGGCTAAGCCCGCGTACATTTTTTCTTCCATCTAAATATCATTTGTAAATTGGAAAATTTCAGTTGTAAATGCTGCGTGTGTAACTACTACAGATAAACTTGTCTCGCTGCAAGATGACGTCGCGAGCAATCACCTGTCGTCTTAGCCAATCATCTGTTCGCATTAGCCACGCACCTGGTCGTATTAGCCAATGAGAGGGTCTGCATTTGTTTAATTTCAACAACTTTCAAGTTGATAAAATTAAAATTACTAAGTAAAGATTTGTTTTACGTGGGTTGAAAAACGCGCGGTATCTATTTTCAAACTGTTTGGTAGAAATATTGCGAAACGAGTTGGGGATTTTTTGCTCGTACTATCGTGCCTTTAGTGACAATTTTGTTGTGAGTTTTTTCAAACAAAATACAAAGATTAAGAGTATCTAATCTGCTAATCGATATTTTGTGTACTTTCATTGCGAGACCTGACAAACTTGAAGCAAGAGTTGGAGGAAACATGAATTTTTAGGGGCTTTTTGTGTCTATTGCTTTTCGCTTATTAAGTTACTCATAATCTCTGAAATTTCCTCTATTTTAATTTGGGTAATATGTATATCGTCAATAACACATTTGATGGTGATTAGAACACGCTTAGATTGAGCTTGTTGACGACACGTATAGTAAAACCTCTAATTGATCTCGAACTATCGCACGCAAGATTTTGCTCGATCGGTGATGGAATGTGCACGAGTGACAGGTTTACAATGAATGTATGGTTAATTACTAGTTTTGCTACTGAGCCTTTTTAAAAGATTGAATTACGAATATTTCCTTAAAAACCTCATAAATTATTCTAACACGTGTAGTCTCAACAGCTTCGACATTATTTTAATATTTTAAAATTTATTCATGTTCATTCTTTCTCAGGCAAAGTTTTATTTGGTTAGCAAATATTTGGGTTTTTTTTTCAGAATTCTTGGGTAATTTATATTCACCTCATTTTTTTTTGTCTGAAAGGTATTTTTCCTATTTATATTGTGGAAACATCTCAATAAGGGCTGACAATAGTATAATGTTTTATTTTTTAATTGATATTCATTAACCACACATTCTGATTTTATTGGGTCCAAGAAGCCTTTGACACGATTACAAATAAATAAATGAACGAACCAATGAATGAACGAATAAATACTTGCAAAGGAAGTGGTTTCCCATTCTTCCTAGCCAGACGGATCAGAAATTGGCTTAAACGTTGAATTTGAAGAAGGAGTGAAAACCGGAGTACCCAGAGAAAAACCCTCTAAGTCAGATTGAGATCGACAAATCTCACCCCACATGCGAAGCCCAGGACTTGATCCCGAGTCGTAGAGGTGGAAGACGCGACAAGTGGCCAATACACCAAACTTTTTTAAACTTGAGACAGTTATTGCATGGAATATGGAAGAAATATGTGATAAATTTTGAATTTTTTAATAATTTCATTTCAGTATGAAAACAGTAATTTTTCAGTCCCTAAAGCACTGCAGACACTCGGTGTCTTCTTTCCCATGATCTTATGATTTATAGGTATCCCCTCTTCCTATAATCCATACTTCTTAGGATCCTTCCTATTATCCACACTTCTTAGGATCCTTTCTTCCTACATTCCATACTTCTTTGGATCCTTCATATTATCCACACTTCTTTGGATCCTTTCTTCCTATAATCCACACTTCTTAGGATCCTTCCAATTATCCACACTTCTTAGGATCCTTCCTATTATCCACACTTCTTAGGATCCTTTCTTCCTATAATCCATGCTTCTTTGGATCCTTCCTTTTTATATTCCGTACTTCTTGTATTGATCCTTCCTAAATACATGATTCTTAGGATCCATCCTATAATTCATACTTTTTTAGAATTCGTCCCTCCTAGTACCCATGCTTTAGGATTTTTTTCCTAAAATTCTTTTCGCCTAAAGATTTCCAAGGATCTTTCCTTTCTTTTATCCTAGGATCTTTACTTCTTCGGAACCATGCATGCTTTTTAAAATTAAGGTTTTATCTACTTAAAGTTTACGGCTTTATTATTCCGTGTGATGTTCAGAACTTTGTTTTCTGTTCAATAATGTTTGCACTTCTGAAGTATTGTCCGTAGGAAAAAGATACCTTACATGGGGGAGAGGGTTAAAGATACCTTACATGGGGGAAAGGGTTAAAGGTACCTTACATGGGGGAGAGGGTTTAAGAGGATGCGGCATAATTACAGGAAATGAAACTGTAAAAGCTGGCTCGAATGATGCCGTTTGTATTGTAAAATAAGGCACAAAATTCCCCTTTTGCCGTCTGCGAATTCATCAGAATGAAGTTATGGTATACATAGTGCTAGTTACTGATAGGCCATTTTCTCAGATTGTCTAGAAGCGTTCACTGGGCTACCTTTTGTTCCAAATCCCTCTTCTCCTCACAACACATTTTGTCTGGTCGACGAAAACAAAAAAACACAAATAGCCCAGTAAATATACTTTTCTCTTCATTTTGTTTGCTATAGTTTGCGATTAGAAGGGCCTACTTCAGCGCAGTATGGTTGGCCTGGTTTAGTCTAGTTGGTAAGGCGTCAATCTATCGCTCGCCCGACCGGACCAACACTCACGGTACGTATGTATACCAAAGGGACAGAGCAAAATGTCCAAGTTAGAGATCAAAATGATCATATCACTTAAAAATATCAAAGTATATTCTCGATTACTGTATTGAAATTGAGTGAGTTCAAAGAACGCTTCCCCTCCACGTCCTACATTGATCAATCAGGATTTAGTGCCTTGTGATTCGGTTTTGGCTGCAGAGATTTCTTTGTTGTAATTTTCTTCGCGGTCAACGAGTGGAAAAAGATTATTTTAAAAAGACATAATGTGGAAGACAGCATTCAAGGAGAAAAATATCACTCGACACTGCTTTATTAATCTAACAACGCTAACAACAAATCGAGCTCTCCGTGATTTACAGTTAAACGAACGCACTTTACATAATCTGCGATTACTACTAGTTTTGATTTAATGTAAACATTGGACATATTCTGGCACTAAAGTGCATTCAATGCTTGTGTAACAAGAAATTAATATATTCCTATCGACACTTGGACCCAGAGTTTCCGTATGATAACTGCAAGGTTATAGTTGTGAGTAAATTTGCTCCCTAAAGCCGCGAGAGTTTGAGTCCGTTCTCCATATCAAAGAGGTTTCGTATTATAAGGGTTTTTGTAGAGGAATTGTATCGATAATTTCAGGCTCATGCGTTGAAATTTTGCTTGGGGGCCCGCAAACAATTGTTTTTGAGATAACCCCCCTCCCCTAGAAATGATATCATTTTATCGATATCACAACTTTCGATTCACATTTTTATCCAGAACTGCATATAAACTACAAAGTTTGAGTAATAACAAATTTGGGATTTTTTTTTTTTGCTTGACTGAAGAATTAAATTTTATTCTAATTTATCGTGGACATTATTTAAATATTAATATTGAGAATAATTTTACAGGTCAATGAAAGTGCTTCTAAACATGTTTTGACGATCATTTTCTACCGTAAACTTTATTTCTTTATTCATAAATTTTATAATTAAGTGAATTTTGTACGTCCACCTTTACAGCCGTTGGGGGCGTGGGATCGAGCGGGACCAGTGCCGATGTTTTTAAAAAAAGTTCAATGGCAACCACAATGCTTTGCGGTTGCTTTTCAAATCGTTCATTTCTGCACTCTGGTATCAAAAGAGTTAAGAAATGAATGTTTATTTATTAAGTTAAAAACATCGTATTCCATTTCGCGTTTAGAATTTTTAAAGAGAATCATAAAAACAAATGTTTAAATATTTTTGTGTCATTTTGGTTTTAAAAATATCTCTGGTAGCTGCTAATCCACTTTGAATTAATAACTTTCAGGCTTCTGTGCGGTTTTTAGTTTTCATGTTTTGACGGTTCGCCGACGTGTGGCAGACCTGAAAGACGTCATATCTCGCATAATCGGAAATACATTCTTAAACCATATGCGAAAAATTGTTCTTATGGCACGACTGCAGTACTCAACAATTGCAGATCCTCAATCCGCAAGGATCTGTACGTGAATAAATTGCATTTTATAAATCATTTAACAATTTAATCATATAATATTTTTAACAGATTCCAAATTTTGAAACCGAACTAAAGTTTTCGGTGGACCTATTTAACTGTGAACCTAAAACCAGTCCTTCATTATGTATAGTTAGCTTAAATACTTTACAAGGCTGGTGGCCCATGGAGCCAATGCTTATCTCCATTTCTGTTATGTTAAGATTACTACTGGTATCTATAATGCTAGCTAAATCCTTTATAAGGCAAGTGGCCCACGGAGCCAGTGTTTATTTCTGGTTTCTGTAGTATTAAAATTACTACTGGTATCTATAATGCTAGCTAAATCCTTTACAAGCCAGGTGGCCCTTGGATCCGGTACATGCGTGTCTCCTGTTTATGTAGTGTTAAGATTACTACTGGTATCTATAATGCTAACTACTGATCCTTTACAAGCCAAGTGGCCCACGGAGCCAGTGTTTATCTCCAGTTTCTGTAGTGTTAAGATTACTACTGGTATCTATAATGCTTGCTAAATCCATTACCAGCCAAGAGACCCACGAAGCCAGTGTTTATCTCTGGTTTCTGTAGTGTTAAGATTACTACTGGTATCTATAATACTAGCTAAACCCTTAACAAGCCAAGTGGCCCACGGAGCCAGTGTTTATCTCCAGTTTCTGTAGTGTTAAGATTACTACTGGTATCTATAATACTAGCTAAACCCTTAACAAGCCAAGTGGCCCACGGAGC
>JAOTRI020106895.1:0-13461 GCA_028564885.2 Zoanthus sanctaehelenae | reverse complement strand
TATTTTTTAAGCAATGATAAAATTCAGTATTCATTCTGGCTGGTTTAGAAATAACTTGTCAATACATCTCTTAATGAATACTTTGTTGAAAATACCGAAAAATTAAAATCACGTAACATGATAGCTAAAGTTGTAGAAGTGATAAAACATTCATTTTGAAAATCTGTTTTTAATCTATATAATTACTATGATGATATTTTTTAAGCAATGATAAAATTCAGTATTCATTCTGGCTGGTTTAGAAATAACTTGTCAATACATCTCTTAATGATCATGAATACTTTGTTGAAAAAACCGAAAAACTAAAATCACGTAACATGATAGTTAAAGTTGTAGAAGTTATAAAACTTTCATTTGGAAAATCTGTTTTTAATCTATATAATTACTATTATGATATATTTTAAACAATAATAAAATTCATTATTCATTCTGGTTGTTTTGCAAATATCTTGTCAATACATGCATCTCTTTATCAATAGTTTTTTGAAAATGCCAAAATATTAAATTACGTAACATGATAGTTAAAATTGTAGAAAAAATTTTGCAATATATCACTTTTTTAATAAAAAACTGTTAACATTTGTTTTAATTTCACTTCCCTTTTGAACTAAAAGTTAAGGTACACTTAAACAGCAAAACAACGACTCAAAAACATTGTAAAGTTTCCGTTGTAACTGTTCCTGTCAAGAAAATTGGTTAGAAAAAATGTTTATTGAGAATGTTGAAAGGAAAAGTCATTTTAAGTAACAAGATGTTGACGTGTAAATGTAATTAGAACTTCGTGTTAATTTTTAAATTTTCAAACCGAAGACCAGAGCGCGCGAAACATTTATTACCCTTATGGCCTTAATAAAACCTTGGCTTGTTAAATTATTTAAAAAATTAACGATTCCAAAAGTAGATAAAAGTTCTTCTTTTGTTAAAACTAAGCTTAGCTGTATAAAAGTGATTTATCAACAAAATGACCATTAAATTTAAGCTTTTCAGATCGTATCACAAACTAAATTTAAATCCTGTAAAAACACTTAATAGGGAACTAGGTATAACAGTATGGTTTAAATTAAAAAACATTCTAAATTATATCTTAATTTATAGATTTGTTTATTTTAAAATTTTGTCACTAAATGCACCATTTCGTTGCTATATGAATGGTCTCGTCACACCATTCAATAACATAATGGAGCCTTGCATTTGGTGCATGTTTGTATAAAGTCTAGATGTGTGTTTGTCTCAGCTATCAACTCTAGTCACCACTAATGCTAAATCAATTATTATTAAAACCAAAACGAAAAGTAAGTTTGAAGCATAACCGACATGTTCTTCTATTGTCAAATCAAAGTCTATTCGTGTTTATATGGCACAAAAGGCCGTGTTTAATAATCTTCTCCAACAAAATCGATCTTTTGCCGCAAGTTCCCCGGATGCTCGTGAATTCTTTTCCAGTCTGTTTCTCTCTATACCTCTCTACTACGCCACAAACCGGCAATTTAAGTGCAACTTTTGCGTTGTCTGATTATCTCTTCGAAGTATATGCCCGATATGTATCCATCGCCTCTTTTAAATTTGCTCGCTTACTGGAATTGTCCTTGCTTTCCTTTAAAGTTCGGCGTTACCTAATTTCATTCACCAAAGGATGCGAAGACATCTTCCATTATCACTTCTTCATCCTCAAAACGTACACCTGTTTTATTGTTTTAATTATGACTTGCACTTAAGATATGCAATAAATGGTCTAAAAGTTGAAAAGTACACGTAGACATTTAGTAAAAGTAGCCACTATATGACACAACCTATATGGACGTAATGAATTCCTGACTATTGAAGCAAGGAAATGACATAACGATAATAATTTTAATACAGAATTCAGGTCTAATATAATGATTGAGATGATATGTCTATACATAGAATTCAGGTCTAATATAATGATTGAGATGATATGTCTATACATAGTAATTATGCAATGGTTTCTCATGGGATACCGTGAAATATGCCACGCGTCACTCGTATTTTCAAGTGACAAGTGGCATCTACAAGGTATCCCATGAGAAACCATTGCATAACTAATTTATCCTATGCCTTAAAAATACAACTACAAACCAATTTGTCTCCCTCGTGGAAAACGAACAACGAAAACTGCATTTCCACAGCTGAGAAAACCAAAATACGATGAACACCTATATTGCGACTTTATTAAACTAGTGTATTGCAGTTATCATTGACATTGTAGTTGTAGTTGTTATTATTATTATTATTATTACTATTTATGACACAGTCTTAGCGCCATTTAGATAGTCGCTCGCAGGTATGGCGGGAGAGCTGGGTGAAATACTACCCGTTGAATACCGCAGAATATACAACAGTTTTCCAGGCCTTTGCTTTGCTGTATTTTTTAAGGCATTGGATAAAAATTAATACACAACTGGTCCAGCTGAGATCTATTGATTCAAAGCCATACAGAGAAGAAAATTACGAAAGATTTTCTAGAAGTAGAAGTGATAACTCGAACTAAAAAATTGGTTTATTTTGAATTCAAAAGAATAATAATTATATAAGCTCAGATCATAGTCGACATTGCCCTAGATGACCTTATAATTCCCGAATGTAAATACTTAAAAATGAGATGCTAATATGTTTTGAGTTTGTGAAAGCTCGTAAATGTTAATAAGAAAAAACTGTAATCTGTCAATGTCATTATTAAGGGGTTTCCAAACAACGCTATCAAACTTGACAAGAAATAGTTCTTCTGCACCATAATCAATACATATTTTTTCAGTTTTAAAGGTAAATTTTGAAACTTGTTTAAACTAAAAGTATCGCATTACAAAATGTGGCCATGAAGACAAAATAGAGCGACAAACAAATCGAAGGATATAGGTAGAGTTACGTTTTTGTAGGATGAAAGTACGTAAAAGAACCCTTTTCTCAAAACAAACATTAGATTGCATAGTAATATTATACAAGTCATACTAGTACTGATATCAGTCACAAATTTTAATACATTTTTCTTAGTAAGTCCAAAATGAAAAAAAAAACCGTTTTATTTTTTTAATACTCTCGGAAATTAACAACTGGGTGTAAAACTGTTCACACTTCTGAATTAGCGAGAAATAAGATTTCTAACACAACATTTATGCTCGATTCATGCCTCGTGGGTAAACTTTTGTCCAAAATAACAAGCCACCGATAATAGAGTGTCTGTAGTGCCGGCTACCAAACACCGATAATAGAGTGTCTGTAGTGCCGGCTACCAAACACCGATAATAGAGTGTCTGTAGTGCCGGCTACCAAAACATTAATTTAATCCTCACTAAAATTTAGTCAATAATCCAAAATTCAGGAAACAGGAAACAGCTTTTTTAAAAAACATTGCTCTATCGATTCAGCTGTTGAAAAAATGTACCGAACTCTCTTATAAATAATACATCCGGATCCATAGATGTCTCATACACTGATAGTACAACTCTACTCTTGATGTAAACAGTACTTCTTCAAAGCTTGCTGTTGTTCTAAAATACAGTACACTCTTATTTTTATAAAAAACGTCGAATGTTTTGACCGAGGTTGAAAGTTCTTATATATTTTCGGTATATCAACCTCAAATGTTCTTAAACATGTTCTTAAAATACCTTTACTGATTTTAGACAATATAAATAAACAAAGTTTTTCTTCAGTGACACTGGAACAGAAGTTGAATATCTGCTGGAGTCTGGTTATCTAACTCAGAATAGTTTTGTTCATTGACTTATTCTGAATAATTGTCATAATTTGTGTTATTTGTGAGATAAAACTGTACTGACTGTTTGTCTCAAGAACTATATCTGAGAACTGCAATCTGGTAAATGAAAAACCTGCGATGTAAAATTGTTATCTTCAAACTTTAGTCAAGAAGCCCAAAACATTTTTCAAATACTGCATGAATTATTTCATCACATATAAATATTCTTCACCTTTTCTCAGCCTCAAGAACATGCTCTTAAATTTTTGGCGATTTTCAGACTCATGTTCTTATAAAAAGGCATTTATGAAAAAAAGAGTGTATTTCCTCCTAGTAACCGATATACACTGCATTACAATCTTTTATAAGAATATTGCTTTGCGGACTGAAACAGGATATTCTTGTTTTAGGCTGAAAATATATCTATGCATTTCTGTTATATATGAATATTCTTAGTTTTAAGAATATTGAGAACATGGAAATTCCGTTTTTAAAATGAATGTGGTATCGAAGAGCTTATAAAGGCAATTAATGTATGGCTTTGATATGTAGCATTTATAGAAGTTACAGGACATGTAATCAGTATTGTTTTTTTTAAAAACTAGCATGTATGATCATATTTTAAACAAAATTTCAGCCAGTCATTAATATTCTTAAAATCTGGCAAACTTCAGCCTCGATAAGACTGTAGATCACCTATCGATAAAATGTTAAGAGTAAAACACATAGAACACTAGCAAGAATCAAATGGTGTAACTCAATGTCCATTTCTTCATTCGAGACGTTCACTGATCAATACTTCTCATGTTTTATTATAACACATCCTTTTTTTATAAGAATATTGTTTTCAAGAACGAGGCACGATATATTCTCATTCATTTAAGACTGAAAATATTCTTAGAATATTCTTAGTTTTGAGAATATTGGTAGCATGGGATTTCCATTTTTATAAATGGTTGTGATATCGTAGAGCTTCTAAGATAATTGATCTGTATATGACTTGCCACTTGGGATTAGACTACAACTGCAATACATGTAATGAATGCATCCTTCAAACATGTAAAGTTATATTCTAAACAAACTCTGAACCTATGTAAGCATGCATTTTGCTTACAATATTCTGAAAATGTAGGAGTTTGACTGACGACCAAACCTCTGCTGTATAGCTAAAGAAGTTCTGATTATGTCACTTGCAATTTAATCTGTCTATTAAAAGCTTCTAACATGGGTTAAAACACTAAAAAGAATCCAATTGTTTGACTGAATGGTCAATTTTTCATTCGAGACTTTAATTAAACCTCTATGTTTTAAAATACACTCTTTTTATAAGAGTATTGTTTTTCAGACCGAAGATAGATATTTTAATATTAGACTGAAAACACTCGCATGAATATTCTTAATTTTGGGAATAATAATATCTTAATAAACTGGAATTTCTGTTTGTATAACAATGATTATGGTATCGAAGAGCTTCAAAATTGATAGTTCTAGCTGTGTACGGCTTTGCCATTTGGCATTAGGGTGCATTTGCAATACATGTAATTAGTAATGTTATCTTTCAAACATATATACAAACTAATAAATATATTCTTAACAAAATCTGATCTTCTGCAAAGATTCATAAAATATTCTTAAAAGTTGGCCAATCTTTGCCTCAATATTCTTATAAAACATATTCTTATTATATATAGCGTTGAGTTTGCCATTGCTACTGGCAAACAAAACTTTGCTGCAGCTATAATGGTTTTGTTTATGAAACTTGCACTTTGATGAGCCTATTTAAAGACTCAGTTTAAGTTAAACATGAATAAAACAGCTATAGTGTAGCAAGAATCAAATGGTGTGGCTAACTGATTTCATTCAGAAGCGTTTAATTAATATTTCTATGTTTTATAAAAAGGTTCATATTAAACAAACAGATTTGATTGCCTCATAGATTCTATTAAAAATCACACACATAAACATTAGCTAAAAACCTAAATTGAATACAATTTATAAATTATCGTCCGACATTCCATGAAGGGATAAATACTTCGTCATAAACTGTTGGTACTATGAAAGGGAATGTTACACGTAGTATCATTTGCCTAACCTGTATTTTCAAAAAGAAAATAGAGAAATTCTTATTCATATTATTTATATGAAGCACTTAATTGATCTATTGAAATTCTCATGTGTGGAGTTAGGGTGTTGAATGACCAAGATAATACATATACCTCCATGTAAATGAAGCTAAATAGTAAACTATTTCTTAGTATAAAACATAACAACCTCTACTGTATTACTGTAACTTTGCACCTACCTCTTTTCCATTGTTAGGAACTTGTTATAAAGCGTTATTACATGAACGGACAGCACTAGAAATGTAGAGTAAAATCGAGGAAATTCTTGTATTCGTTTCCAGCAATCCCATCCCACATAAACAAAAATTGCTGTCGATTTATGAATTTAAAAAACCGCCATATTTAAAACTTTTTTTGCTCTTTACAATCTAGCAATATAGATTACTCCTGATATAATATGGGAAGAGATCCAGAAAGCATAACGGCGACGTCCTTCGTTAACTGTTTTCTTTATAAACATAGGAGTAAATATTATCAGACAAGGTCTGTGACCTCAGACTTAATGGGTTGACTTTGCGGGTGAACTTTCAAACCTTTCTCGTTGTATTCACTCTTTTTTTATAAGAACCTTTTTTATAAAAACTTGAGGCGGAAAATCGCCAAAAATTTAAGAACATGTTAAGATCATGCCGAGGCTGGTAAAAGGTGAAGAACATTTATTCATGATGAAAACATTTATACCGTGTTATAGCTATAGGTATAGTTCTTGAAACAAACTGGCAAGAAAGACAGTACAGAAGTACATGCATGTACAAATCAACTTATACAGAAGAGTACCGCATACGGTACATTTATTATTTATATTGTCTAAAATCAGCAAAGATATTTCAAGAACATGTTTAAGAACATTTGAGGCTGATACACCGAAAATATTTTAGAACGTTCAGGCTCAGTCGAAAAATTCGACGTTTTTATAAAGAAACTAAAGATAATTCTCTTTCTTGCACCTGCTTCAATCACCATAACGCAAAACTTAATTTGAATTGTCAATATCATCATTATGAAAAAGAAGATCAACATCGAGTATAAAGAGCTTTATGTCTTGCACCCGAAGAATTGAAGTAGTTGATAATATAAAACTACACAAAGGAACGTTAATATGAGCTACAAGTTGGCCAAAAATGTTCTCATGCCATTTCTGATAGAGATAAATTGTTTTAAACCAAGTTCATTGTACACTAAATAAGATTTTTAATGTTTTGAGTTGAAAGAATTAACCGATATTGGTCCAAATTTATTTCATGTTAGGAAAAGGTAGTTTTTTAATAAAGCAAATAAATAATTCTGAACAAATAACTAAGACCTTTTTAAAAAATTTAAATTTCTACAGAACCCGGTTCTACAAAGTGAAGCGGTCTATAGTCTTTTATTATTTATAATGAAATGCTACTGAGAAAAATGTGCAAGCGGGGAACAAACATTCAAGACTCGTGCCAATAATCATTAATAAATGATTACTTCTTGTCCCATCTAGAGCTAGAAATGAGATAATGTCATTTTATTTGCTTTTGTTAATTCAAGCAAGGAATAACTCTTTAAAATGGTCTTAAACTAGTCAGAATTCTACAAGTGAACTCTTCAATAGCAACTTGAACAACCTTTGAAAACATTACCTCTGATAAATGCTTCATTTTTTTCTGTTTAACTTAATACTTAGTTTTCAATTTCAAAGCAATTTCTGGAACAAGTGAACATAGATAGCTTTGTGGAATGTATTGTTCTTTCAGAGATATATAATTAACACATCACTGAGCGCTTTATAATTTGGGTTTTTGCGTTTAGCAATGAAGCCAAAAAGATTTGTTTTTATCCGATTATCACGAGTACTTGGGAAAAAAAGTATTTCAGTGTCACGTAGCTTGATATCGATGAAGCTAGCACAAAGAAACGTTATCCGAGATTTTCGTGGCATAAATATAGATTAAAGTAGATATTATTACACTTGGCAGCTGTGAAAACTTGTAATTAATCTTAAAAATCATTTGAGCTGCCACTAAATGGGTCGGAATGCAGGGTCAACATGCCATCTATCTGCTCAAACTCATTTATTTTGGCTAAAGTGAACGAACAAAAATATTTTAAATAACTATGCCTTTTATTTTTTGCAATTCTTTATTTCAGAAATGAATGTTATTCATCTTTCTACATCATAAAAACTTTAATGTAACAAACATCTATCTGGATACTTTTGCGTTAATGCAAATACCGGGAAAACAATTACACTTTTTTACAGTTAAAGGAGGTAATCTTTGATAAAAGGAAAACACAGCTCAAAGATTGAAGATGTTGTTTCAAAGAAAAATTTCCTCTTGAGAATGTCAGTGTGGCGGGTAAGCTGTTATAAGAACAAAAATATTTGAGAATATTCCAATTATTTTTGCCGATTAATCTTTCATCGGATGCCCCAAATATCCGGTGATTTATAGATAACATTTATATAATCTTTATCATGACGACAACATAATTTACATCCTGTCAGTAAACAATTTTAAATCCAATTTATGACCAAAATCGATCACGTCGTACGTGAAAAACCTCAAAAAAAATTTGGATGAATTCCAACTTTAACAGGTCAAAATCGCCAACAGATTGAACTCATAATTAAAACCTGATAAGAAAAGAAAGAAAGAAAAACTAAAATCATAATAGGTGATGTAAAACGTTTTGGTTATTTGGTATAAACACTTTCTAGATTATCGAGTCGTCACTATACATATTATTAAATCATCTACTCACGATAGATGTACACCATGGAGAATTTCTTTCGTTACCTGACTACTTAGGAACAGTTTTCTCAATCACATTAAAACGTAATAACTCGTAGAACGTAACTTTCTGGTTTTGCACGAAAAACAAACATGTAATTCAAGAACATTTTTTATGTCAAATGAAGACAAATATACATACATGCAGCAAATTCAACCCGTTTCACATAAACTTTAAACTCCGCTCGAGCAAACAAACTTACTTGATAGTATCTACGTTGTAATGCTATACATTCTAAGCTTTGACTCGGCTGCGAGCAGATCGTTATTTAGACAAAGGTATAGTGCTAGAGAGGAAAAGAAGGGTCTGCACTCAAGGTTTTTACTCGTACTTTCACATTTGACTTTCTGTGCAGGACCTTTTTTCTTTTTCCTCCCAAGCTATCCCTCTTCATGTTTCCCGCACTCCCGATAGACAAGAAGTGTGTGCTCGCAGGCTAACCTTAACAGCTCTAAGCTTTGAAAATGAAAAACAATTGCTGAAAACAAGCAAATGATTCTATATGGAAGATTGATGTTTAGTTATTCTACACGACACTTTATCCTTAATGGAATAGAAACCAATTGTAGATTTGCACACAATTTGGGCATCCTGCTGATGAACTGTAACCGTTTTGCTAATTTTTTTTCAGCAGTATTATATCTATGTCTGTTCAGATATCTATTCCACAGAGAATCATTTGAGGTTAGAATCCCATAGAAAAATATGACTATTGGTGTTTCGGACACATCGAGAGAGCGGATACGAGAATCTAATAACAATTAGAATCTAACAACAACTTCCCGAAAGGGGCTTTTCAGTGTCATTCTAAAAATCGCAATCAAGACTCCAAACCGACAGGAGGTAAACCAGCTGGCTATATGATTACAGCGTGGTAAATTGTCCCAGGAATTACTGGGTACAAACCATTCTGTAGTTCGAGTCCGGCGGGCATTCGAACCCAGGCCTTCCGTATTTGAATCCCCAACTCTGACCACCAAGCCATGCTGCCTTTATCTTTCGATTTCTAAATATAAACCAATTTGCTAACCTTCATAATAATAAAAACTTGTTTTGAAATTCCACTTGTTCAATACAGTAAGCGCCTTCAGGTGAGTTAGGTTGGCATAGCGGTAATCAGTCATACCTCTCACCTCTACGACCCGGGTTCGATGCCTGGGCTTGGCATGTGGGCTGAGATCTGACTTTGAGGGTTTTTCTCCGGGTACTGCGGTTTTCCTCCCACTACAAAGTCGTCTTTCACGCCAAGATCTGAGCAATTAAACATTAGCTTCGGGCTTGGATGAATGGGTAACCACTTCCTTTACAATTGACGTTAAGTAAAGACTAAAGTATTTTCTTTTTCTTTGTTTGTTTGTTTCTTTTCTCTTTCTTTCGTTCTTCATTCATTCAACAGGAGTTAACAAGTAACATCCTTGTACGACTGTCGTAGAACGGGCTTTAGAATTCAGTGTAAGCATTCAGAAATTAATTTTGACATAGAATAATATCAATAACGTTTTGCTTACACATGAGCAAATATAAGATAAAACTGTATTTCCATGCAGGTTCTGACAAAATGCAACAACAAAATTAAATGTCTTATCAAAATAATATCATTTATTAGACATCATAAACCTGAACCTAATGTGTAAAGTAACTCTATTACAGCTAAAGTTTTTATTCAATTTACTGCTCAAATATGTTTTATTTTATCTATTTGTATGCTAAGTTTCATCACTTAACCAGCGTGAATTTGATCGATGATGTCGAAACGTCGAATGTTGAATTGTACAGTTTTACTTGTAATTAGATAATCAAAAAACAGAACGTTGTTTTAGGTAATATTTGGTTAGTATCTAACTTGACAATGTCACATTCAACAGTCGGAGACAAAGGTTTTCTGTAACATTTATTTACTAGGGATTCTCCCCATGCAAGGTAACCCAGAATCCCGGAGTTTGTTCTACCTGTAGAATCCGAAATTCAGCCTATGGAATCCTAAATCAGGCCCAGGACACGAAATCCGCAATCCATCCATATTCGGACCATGGAATCCGGAATCCAACTAGTTTTAAACCGTGGAATTCGTAAAGCACAGTGCCGGAGTCCATGTTCCAAGATTTTCTTGGATTACCATATACGTGGGCCGAGGGGATTTGTGTGGCTTAGGAAACCATTTGACATTGTTCCAACAATACTGTGGGGGTAGGAAGGAGGAGATTGAGATTCGAGAGTAAACACAAAAATAATGGAAATGAAAACAAGTATTCATAAAACTGTCATCTTTATGGATTCTCAATAAACAGTGCAATGAAGACAGGTTACGCAGTCAAAGTTTGAAACTAAATACATGAAACTGTATTAGATAGGTTGAATTTATGTATAGTCACGAACGAACGTATAAATCAAATAACTTCTTATATCATGAAAATCTTAAAATTACCGTATACTTTTCAGGTAGAAAACTATCCTAAAGTTTCAATTTTTGGGACATAAATACATTTAAATAGTGTCAGATAATCAAGAAAAAACTTTTAAAAAAATTGGAGAAGAATCATCTTTTGAAGAGTAGAAGTACCTTATTTCATTTTAAGCTTTCACTCCGTCGTCGAGTTTTCATTTTCCGGATCATCGTTTTCTGGGTCTCGTATTTCTCCCAGGTTTTCCAACTCCATTACAAGATTTAACTAGAAAAATCAGCTCGTTTCGTCTCATCAAATCTTTTAACAAAGTCATCGTGTTTCAGTTAAAAGGCAAACTTTATCAAAAATAAAATTAAACAGAATTTAGAAAAATGCCGACTCGAGAGAACACTTTGGCCACGACTCGCAAAACGTTTTCTACATTTTCGGAGCATTGTGCAAAAATATAACCAGAGTGTTGCCGAAATAACTTTTCAAGAGTTGCATCTTTGGAAACACATATCGATTTATCTTGGATAGTAATATCTGTAGCTCAAGCTAGCTTTTTCAACCGTGTTGGAAACTAAGTAGTGTATTCTGGGATACGTTATTTTGCCGTATGAGTTTCTTGTGCTGGTTTCCATTACGAACAAACACGCCAATGTAGCTTGAACTTGCCCTTGTAGCTTGAACTCAGCTCAGTCATCTTCGAGGTCGCCGTCTTTGTCGCTTAAAAGTCAAGGTCAACCGTGATGCTTGGCGAGGTTAGGAAGCCATTTTGTTGCAGTTGCAAAACTGTGCTTTATGGATATCTGACAATAATCGCTAACATCCGGCACTTTTGTCGAAAACTTTTAGCTTAATTTTCTTTTATGTACGTTTCTTTAACATTTCGCCCTGATATATTATTGAAAACTTTTTAATTGGGTACTTGGTATCGAAGGAAATTAGCCACTTGCTAAGATCAAAAGCAGGAAGATCGCCATTACCCTTTTCTTATGGACCTTAAGAAATGAAGACAGCAACGCCGAAGCCGACTGAATTGAGTGTATACGCGATATTTTACCGATATTTCCTTGCCATTAGGGTTTTCCTTTTTTTGTCTTATACTTTCAATAGAACGTAATTAAACGTTTCTTTGTGAAGATAATCAAATAAATTCTTGAAAGTGTTCATCGATGAATTCCAACGTGCAGTTAATGTATTTACTATTATTAATGTATTTACTATTATTTTTTCCCACGCTGCCTCAGTTGTTTGAGTTTCCTAGTAACATGCCAACGGCTGACGCGAATTCATGACAACAACGTTACGTCTTCACTGGGCGTTGAAGAGACGCCGCTAGATGTTAATGTCAGACACTGGGATCACGAATCTCGTTAACAGCACTGTGGTGCATTTCGTAATTCTGTTGCAGATGAACAGCTAGCCTCTCCTCCAGTTGAAATCCCATAAGGTCTTTACGAGTGATAACGCCTTTCACTCTGAAAAAAGTGAAACATTAATCTTAGCAGAGCTGGTAAAACTGAACGGTTAGGATACGTCTTAATTTCTTTGTTATATGTGAAAATCTTGTCCTCAAGTGCTTGACCTCTAGCAGTTATCCAGTTCACATTGAGAAAAGCGTAAACAACTATAAATGTCCTGTTGGTGTTACGCGGAAGGAAAATGGAACGCTGTTTACAAAAGCGTCATTTAAAGATGTTTCTTTTTTTCGTGTACAATATTTTCTAAATTTTCAAGTTGTACAGTTAGTTCGCTAAGATATAGAAATTACATATTTTAAAACTTCTAAACCTTGAATTACATCTGTTATCAAAATCACAAATTATTATAACTGTTTCGCACAATACTTAATGGTGTTAGTTTATTGCATGTTGCTGTAAATAGTTACGTGTAGTTTGGTTGTATTACCATTTATCCTGACGATGGACACATAGTCCGAAAGCTTGATTTTTAAAATTTTATAACTTTTATTGTTGGAGAAAATATAATTTTTATGATTTGAAATTACCCAGCAGCATATCAACAATTTTAAACATTCTAACAAAGTTAGTAAAGACGACTGGAATGGTAACTTCACAAATTTCCCCTTTTATCTATTGAAATAGGACGTGGACAGGCAACAAAATACCAAAAAGCTTTGAGATATAAATGTGTAAACGGACATTAGACTAATGAGGCATTCACACCCAGAACAAAGATTCTAAAAACAGCCGTTTTCAAAATATCATAAAGCTTTGAGATGTAAATAAGCAAACGCCAATAAACTCATGAAGCGTAAAACCTAGAACAAAAGATCCTAACTGTGACCATTCTCAAATTTACAAAAGGCGTTAGACTAATGAAGCATCCTATCCAGAACAAAGATTCTAACTGTGACCGTGCTCAGAATAACAAACGGCTTTAAGATGTAAATGAGCAAACGGCCATCAAACTAATGAAACCTAGAACATAAGATTCTAACTGTGAC
>JAOTRI020106884.1:0-13461 GCA_028564885.2 Zoanthus sanctaehelenae | reverse complement strand
GAAACATCTTTCTTTTGTTTAGCAAAGATTGAAATTGTTAACTTAGTGAGTATTCCAGGCATCTTTTTGGGCGGTATAGATGCAAAAGGGTTAACTGGAGTTCTGAACGAAGAATAGAATAAGCTAGGCAAGTAACAATCATATTTTCTTCTGTTTCTACTAAGTTATCTTTGCATAAGAGCCAAATTCTCAAAACACGTGGTGTCTTTGGTAATGTATATCTTCCAGTTTTTATTGCTAATATATTAAGGTTAATCGAAAACAAACATAGATGCAACCGATTAGAGTGAATGTAGTAACAACTTTCAGTTTAAATTTTGAAGTATTACTTATTAGAGAAAAAACACCCTCTATAAATGTTCAAAGTGATTTTATTTACATAATAATACTTTTTGTTAAAAGGCAGATTAAGCGGCGAACTTAATGGATTTAAAACACTTTGATAATGATGTGCTGAAGAACAAGAATTAGTTTAATATATGGAAGTTTGCAACTCGGTTTAAAGTTAGAAAGAAAGTGTTTCTAGAGTTGAATGCTCAGAATTTTTTTTCTAAGAACTTAACCAGTGACCTGTCTTCCCCATGTGAGACTTTGTAGCTCAATGGGTAGAGCGTCTGACCGGTAATCAGAAGGTTGCGGTTTCGATTCCCATCAATGACTCAGAAAAAAAAATTCTGATTATTCCATTCGAGTAACACCTTCTTTCTAAGAATCAGTTTTCTGTCCCTATTGTTTGTAATATTACAAAGTGTAAAATAGATTTTATTTGATGAAAATACCTTTGAAAACGAAAAATTTTGTTCATTGATCATTCAAAATACTTGGATTGATTTTGATCTTTTAAGAATCAAAATGAATCTAAACAAAATGGTTAGAGCCGAAATCAATTATATAACTACCTAGAATTTAGGAATCGTGCTGATAAGAAGTAGCTGTTTTTCTCTTTATTATCAGCTGCACTCCAGTTACGTCTTTTCAAAAATCTATGCCATCAAAATGTTTTACTCTAATGAGCAGCTTTTCTTTGTTTTAAGGATTTGCCACACGCACTTTCATATTTGTTCATATCAATTTTAAAATCAGAATTTGTATTTTAATTTAACTAGTTTTTTTAATTATTTCGGTTTTTGGTTTTTAAAACTCAAATAATAGATTTCAAGAATATTTCGAATGTTAAACCCTGGAACTGAAGACAGCAGAAACCAGTCAAACCACCCTAAATAAAATTTGAAATTCATTGCATGCATTTGATTTATTCATTTTAATATTCACTTCGTAAAAGCACTTTCTCTAAATAGCGTAATCATTTGTTGTTTTAAATGGAATAGTGCGTCGGTGTTTTCAGAAACCGTTTTATGATTTGACAAGTTTTACACTTTGATGAAAAGTTCCCGTGTCGGGCATACTATTGTTTGTTCGTACAAACTATTATTTACCCAGACTCTAACATCTTTAGTAAGAAAACAGTTCAACCGCATGCATAAATAAGTAAACTCTGACAAATACAGAAATCATCCCGCTACTTTGTTATATCAGATGGAAGCCGAACTGCTTCATGAGGGAGTGACAAGAGAGTCTACATATCTTAATAGTTTATGTTGGAGAATTCGAAATTCGTAATTTTTTTTTGCATGAGTTTAATAAATTCACTTCTTATCGTAAATCTCTTTTTGTATTATCTAAATGAAGTACTAGTTGAACGGCTATGTACTGCCAAACTATGTATCAATTAGCGATATCATCTATCTTAATATATAGCAAAAAATAGGCTGAGAAATTTGGAATTTTCTATTTTTTTGTTGCACGCGTTTAGAAATTTCAATGACATCATCTCGCAAAATGCATAGTATTTTTATCGCTAGGGCAAAGCAGCCGAGTATTTGCATAAGTACAAAGACACTAGTTATTAAGCAGCAATTAATAGTCTTTTATAGCATGCAGTATATTGTTCAAATTACTGAGAGGACGACGCTGACGACGACTAAAGTTGGAATGCAGTTTAAAACAAATGCGTTTTCTAAAATATACTAATGTTCAAAGTTCAACCAAAAATATAGGGGAAGTTTTTTTTGCGAGATTTTTTAATATTTAAGGTAAGAGACATAATTTAATGGTTTTAGGCTAAAACTCAGTTGAAATCTTAAAATGATCTAAATAATTGAAAACGTTTATAACATAACCAAACAGTCCCATCGTTTATCTTCTTGTATTATGTATCATGTTTGTGCCGAGTATGTGTTGAACCTTCTGCAGGGAAAAGTAAGCGATATGCAGTTTTTTTATTATTTCTCCATAAGAGTGAAAAACAACCTAGTCTATTTTGAAACTGTTGGCAGGTAAGCCAGAGGAAGTCTCGGGCATTTGTCATGAGAGATTCATAGTGAAAGTTTGTTTAAAAAAAGAGCCAATATATCTAGTTTCATACGCCCGTTGAGTGGTTACATATTTCTAGCTGTAAAATACAACAAAAGATAGCGAACGCAATTACGAAAAGTTTCATATGCCACTTTTGAAATGCTATTTTTGTGCTTTCTGTATTACATTTATTCAATCTGAAGTATAGAATACACTTTGGCAATGAATAAATTATTAGAGACGATTGGGTACAGGAAGGCAGTTAACTATGTCTGTACCAGTGGACAAATGATTCTCTTAACTATCTGCTTGCAAAAAATGCACTGTGAATCAGAATTATACATTTTTACCATACTAATTTTACTGAGATTACTGATACCTCGATATAGCTTGGGAAATCAGCATTTATAATCAAGAGAGCTATAGTGACACATCGTTAAAGTAAATGCTAAAAACGATTTATAGTTTACTATGACAATAATTAATACTGTCAAGGAAGTCAAAACGTAATATTATTTCTATTCCGATGTTTTAATGAAACTGAAAATCAAAATTACTTCAACTCAAAATAACCTGCCAATATTCAAATTTTCTTATCAACCATTCTGAGATACATTATTTATGTTATGGTTTCTGTCTGAATTTAAATATATTTCAATCATTATCTAAATCCTTGTATTTTTCGAAAACATTCAACGAGATAATATTTGAAACTCCAGATTATACAAGTTTTTAGCAAGCTTGTTTGATTAGTTTTCAACATTGAATATTTTGAGTTGGTTTTCCGACAACAGACAATGACCTTGTTTATTTTCTAATTTATGTTGCTTCTTCCTTATTGTAGGAAGAATGGTCATTCTTGAATGAATAACTGTTTGTTCGTATGTTTTCAGTGAACGGAAGGGAGGAAATCACCATAAATGTTAGTACTAATATATCAGGTGTCGATACAAAAAAAGTACTATCATAAAAAATGATAAAAATCTCACACAAAAGAATATAGTTTGGTACAAATGATCGTTGAAATTGCTATTTTAACAGTTTTGTTTGCTGTTTTTAGGACTTGATCATGAAGAGAGATGTATAAAGCGAAAGTTGATAGTAGTCATACAAATACTGAAATGACGCCAAACATGACGACCAGGTAAGACTAGGCAAATCTTTGCTGTCGTCATCCTGTCTCATCAGCATACAACTCTAGGTAGATAACGAACAAAGATAAATTAGATTTAAGTCTAAGAAGTCAAAAAAACTTGTCGAACTAACAAAAAGATGATAATTTTGACACTATTCAAGACTTTTATGAAAAGATATCGATACTTTTTGTAATTTCCAAAGGATGGAATAAAATCTGAAAAGCAAAAAAAAGCACTAACTGTTTTCTACTTTAGAAACAGTTCTCCAGATATACGGATGCTCGAGGTTAAAAAGGTGGTCCATTGTGGTTGTAATTCGAGTCTGTATGAATCAACCATTGTCTACTCGAGTTCATAATTTTCTACAACCATTAATAAATTTTAGTAAAATCATTTTCTGTTTGTAATATTTTTGCTTTAAAAGTCATAAATATTACGCTCGCGGGTAAATTGCACTTTCGGTAAGTTCTGATTGGTTCATCAAACACTGCACTATTCATCTCGGTCACTCAACCGTTAGAAAATTGATTGCGCGCGCTCTGATTGGTTCATCAAACACCGAATATCCTACATTATTAAACTTTCAACCTCGATTATTGCGTTTCTAGCGTTCTGATTGGTTCACTCAGTCTCGGTTATCAGCTCATACACCGAATGACCGAATATGGAAACTAACAAAAAAAAATCTTGTTTCTTAATTTATTAAAAGTTTTTTGCTATTTTCAAGTATCGATAAGTTTGGAAAACTCATGAAATTTAATAAAACAATTATTCCATTCGCGCTTGTTGGATGTGAGATGATTACCATTTCATATATATCCAGCGCGCGCTCTTGGAATAATTGTTAACTATTCACCCCGGTTACTTAACTGTAACAAAACTGATTGCGCGCACTCTGATTGGTTCATTAAGCACCGAATATCCTACACACTATTCACCTCGGTCACTCAACTGTGACAAGATTGATTGCCCTCGCTCTGCAGCATGATTGCTCGCGCGTGAAATAGGTTTGATTTCTGTAAGATGTAATTCAATTTTCTAAGATAAAATGTTAAATTTGTGGTATTTCTATTCTAGAAAATCTCAATGTTGCTCACAATGCCAATGTTTTACCAATCTCTTTGCGAAGATGTTTGAGTCGCTCGGAGAGTTTGTTGGAAAACATCCCTGGCTGGTGATTGTCCTTTGTACTATCGTGGCTGGCGGTTTATCTGTTGGATTTATGAGGCTAAAAGTGGAAAACAGAACCGACAGAATTTTTATTCCCCAGCAGAGCCAAGCTCTTGAAGACATCGACAAGAGCAAGAACCACTTTTACGACGTCGACAATCGGTTAGAAACTCTTATCTTTGCTTCGAAAACTGTGGAGAAGTCGTTCACAGTTGAATGTTTGACGGAGATTCTTTCAGTACATGAAGCGGTGATAAGTTTAAAGTCATTCTCAAAGTACTGCGCAACAAGATCGGGAGAGACAGCAAAGTCAGTAAGCGAATGCATGATGTTAAACTTCCTTGAGTTTTTTCACAATGACGAGAAGAATATAACTGATATATATAACACAATAACAGAGAGGCGGAAAAGTCCTGAGGTTATGAGCAATGGCCGGCCATCCTTTTACAACTTTGGTCGAATGTTTGGAAATTTAAAAAGCAACAAAACAAGTGGAAAACTTGTGGGTTCTGAAGTGATTCAAATAATTTACTTCATGCAAAATCCTGCGGATAATGAATATAACCTTGAACTGACTGAGTGGGAAAAGTTATTTATAGACAAAGTGTCAAGTTTTAAGAATAATTTGAAATGCTTCATACTTTATTATGCTGCAGAAAGAAGCATAAACGATGCAATATCTGAAAGTTCTGGTTCTGATATCGGTCTTTTTTCCATAACATTTACAATCATGATTTCCTTCTCGAATATCATACACGGAAAATTTAGAAACCCACTCATGGGACACTCACTTTTATCTTTGGTTGGAATATTTGCTGTTGTCTTCGGAGTTATGGCGGGCTTTGGGTTCTGCCTTCTTGTCGGTACACCATTCGTCAGTCTGGTAGGCATTTTACCGTTTCTCATTCTCGGCGTTGGCATTGACGATATGTTCATACTAATAGACGAACTTGATCGACAAAACACTCAATTAAATGTTGTTCAGACTGTCAAGTCTGTTATGGCCCATTCGGGAGCAACTGTTACCATGACAACACTGACAGATCTTGTTGCTTTTGCCGTCAGTACATCCACGGCATTTCCTGCTATCAAATACTTTTGTATTTTTGCCGCTGTGTCCATCACTTTGTCATATATATTCGTGATAACTTTTTTTGTTGCCTTCATGACGTTTGAAATTCGACGGATGAAGTCAGGACGGAAAGATTTTTTGCCTCTGTGTCGGGTACCAGACGTTCCTAAAGATCACCCCCCCTGGTATCAGCCTCAAACATCGCAATTGTCGAACAAAGTCATGAGTGCCTGGGGGAGGTTCTTAATGCTTACTCCTACTCGGGTAATTGTTGTGATTCTCTCGTTAGGACTTCTAACCGCGGGTATCTTTGGTATGCTTAACACTGAAGAGGAGTTCAATAGGACTCTTCTCGCTAAAGACGATTCATATTTTAAAGACTTTATTACAATCCAAGAAAGGTATTTTAGTTCCGGTATGGATGTAAGTGTTGTCATCGACTCTAACATTCCTTATAATAACGTTAACATTCAAAATGACGTTTTTGAAATGACTGAGCTTATACAAAATTCTTCGTACTATAAAAATGAGTCATTGTCATGGCTTGACGATCTCAAAAGCTTTATCCAAGCTAATAATGCTTTAGTGCAACAGTCTAAAGCTCCCGTTATAAATGCGACTTACGTTATTACTTACTCGGGGGCTGCCTTGCAGGCTTTCAACGAAACTGTAATCAGGACAGCGTTTATACAAGCAATAGTGAGCTCACTGAACATCACCTCCTCTCGTGCAGCAATACTAAACTTAACACATGATCCTATTAACGTAACGTTTTCTATTGTGGATGTACTGAGCGGTAACCTAACATTCGGGTTACAACGTGCTTATGAAGAAAATAAATTAAATTTGTATACAGATCAGGGTAATATGTCAACTAAAGGTTTCGAGCTAGTTACTGAAGTTGATTTACCTCAAGAAATGCCAAAGTTGCAGGCAATGAGTCTTTCTGGCCAAGATTTTATGCCAGCTTTGAAAACATTCCTTATGCACCCCTCATTTATACACCACGACGCCAATGTGAAGCTATCAAAGGACAATGCTACAATTAAAGCTTCACGTATCATGGTTTTTATGAAAAGATCTACTAGCTCAATATTTCAAAGAGACGCCATGCTGTCGATACGCAAGGACCTAAATGCTAAATCAAACTTGAAGGCCTACGCTGCCGCCAAATCGTTCAAGTTTTTCGAGCAATATGCGTTGACACTCACTGAAACGATTCGAAACTTAGCTATAGCGGCTGCAACAATTGTTGTGATCACGTGGCCCTTCTTAGTGGACATCAGAGCAACACTCTTGGTATTCTTTGGCTTTGCAGCCCTAGCAGTCGAGCTTTTTGCCCTAATGTACATCTGGAACCTGTCACTGAACTCCATTACTATGATCAACTTGGTAATGGCCATTGGTTTTGCAGTGGATTACAGTGCTCACATAGCGCATGCGTTTGTGACCTCACAAGAGAATACTCCTGAGGAAAGGGCAGTGTTTGCTCTTGAGACCCTGGGAGCAAGTGTTCTAATGGGGGGTAAGATGATTTGCTTTGTTATCTTTACATTATAGTTTGTTAGATATCATTTAACAATTGTAAGTTACTGAGTAACCCGTAATAGTATCTGTTTTACAAATAGATAACTTTTACATCAAACTGATAAAAAAGAGAAAATTCAATTAATTTTATGGACTAAAGACCTTTTGCGTTATCAAGAACTACAGTCCGAAGCGTCAAATAAAGTATTTCTTAAAGAATAAAATTGTTGTGGTTCTATTCAAATTCATCTGGAACATTCAGCAAATTGTGCGAATTTTCTTGTTGTTATTTAATTAGCACGAAAAATACAAACAGGAATGTAATTGTCATATGACTAGATCACGTAACGTGTGTAGATTACACTTAGCTTTTCAGTAGCTTGCTAGAATGTTCCTACAGCTAGTGTATATAGGTGAGACCCTGCATCTTTTATGTACCGTGTGTAGATTACACTTAGCTTTTCTGTAACTTGCTAGAATGTTCCTACAGCTAGTGTATATAGGTGAGACCCTGCCTCCCGATTCATTCAGTGTTTTGCTTCAGTCATTTGCTGTTTTACTACTCGTCATTGTCCTGTATATAATTATTGCTGTACTTACGTATTCGCAAGTTCTTGAACAACGGCTGCTTGATTCCTACATTCTACTGCTGTATCCGGTGTCTTCTTTGCGAGTAAAAATACCACAAAAAGTTATCTATTTGTAAAACTGTTTATGTAGAAACATCTACGTAGTACTTCATTTAGAATAACATTTGTACTTGTAAAGAAGGTTAATACTGTACATTTAATTATCAAGGTATTTTATTAATCATATACATGAAAAAATTACTTGATTCTGATTGGTTAAGAGCAGTGTAATTACTTTGTAATTCTGTGCAAAAATTTGGAATTTCGTGCAGAAATTTGTAATTTCGTGCAATTACAATTTCAAAAATTTTAAATCTGATTGGATAATAAAGAATGCAAAGCTGATAAGCCAATCAAAAAGCAGAAGTTTTTATTACAACGACGGAGAGATTTTCACAGAAAAAATCTTGAAATCAAACAAAATGGCATTTTCAGAGACAGTGGATTTGGTAAAACAATAACTAATATTAAAAACGCACAAAGAATGAAAATACCTGCACGAGTAAAGCAGTTTGGACAACCGTGTGAAATGCTTTGTTTAAAAAAAAGTGAGGATGGTTGATTCTATCATTACCACTTCGCTCTACACTCTTCATCAGTATACTTATTGTAAAAACATCAG
This sequence comes from Zoanthus sanctaehelenae, assembly GCA_028564885.2. NCBI lineage: Eukaryota > Metazoa > Cnidaria > Anthozoa > Zoantharia > Zoanthidae > Zoanthus > Zoanthus sanctaehelenae. Next base: position 4,950 of record JAOTRI020106884.1, on the reverse strand, counting down.
GCTGAACTGATCAGCCAAAATTCAAGAGCATACAAAGAAAATCACACCTAAAGCTTAGGAATGACCGAGAACATGTCACTAACCACAGCACCAGATCATGAAATTGCCAACTGAAGTCCATAGTGCAACAATGTTTGCAACTAGTGAATAATTTGCAGCATTCATTATTTTCTCTTTCTGTATATTACATATCGAAGCTCTCGTATCTTCTTAGATACACATACAGTGTCTGAACAGCAACCAGTGACTTAATTTTGTTTCATAAACAATAATAAGAATAAAAAAAATAATAATGTTTTAATAAACTCCTCGAAAGGCTTTTCAGCTTATTTAACAAATTTCATAACTAAAAAACCTAAATTTCTATTAACAAAATTAAAACAATAAATATGAGACCTAGTTATTTGAAAATTCGCGTAAAAAACATTGCTTTAGTTTCGTATCAAATCTATCTAACGTAATGATACATTGGAACTCATCTCGGAGGCTGCTCCGAAGAGCCTGTGGCCTCTGAAGGTAAATGCTCGCTGACCTACAGCTGTTTTACAAACTGGTATATGTTAGCGATCTTTATTCCCGAGCCTAAAGAGTGAGCACACCAATAAAGTATGATTACATTCATATGGCAGGACCAGCAACTCAGAAGTAACAACTAACAAATCTCATTTTTTAATGTTAAGTCATGATAAAGAATTTTTGAATATGTTGGCATGAAAACCTGGAACAACCTAAACATTCAATTAAAATCTCACTAATCTCACCAATTTTAAACACAATTTAAAGAAAGTCTTCATTGCGAAACGTTAGGTTTTCCATCGCAAATACATATATTCAGAAACACTATTTCTACCTTTTCCCATGTTATATTTTAACTGATTACAATTTATAGTGTTGAAATTTTGTAATTCATTTTTGAGAAGCCCTGACGTTAACTATAAAGTATCAATCTAGTCTTCAGTAAGGTAAGGTAAGCCTCAAACCTTGTTTATCTTGTTTCAACAGGAATCAGCACCTTTCTCGGAATGTTGGTCACAGCATTTGCATCATCAGAAATATTCCGAATGTTCTTCCGCATGTTCTTTGGAATTGTTGTTCTTGGTCTTCTCCATGGCCTCTGCTTCCTTCCTGTGTATCTTTCTATTTTTTGTCGCTGGAAAAATGAAAAGAGTTCAGGGTCGATCAGAAAGGAGATATGTACCAAAGACAACGTTGCCTACACCAATGAAAACGAAAAATGTGGTGTGCCTGTTGTACAAGAGATAGAACTCGCTCAGAACGGTGTTAGACCGATATTCCCTCTAAACGCATGATGGAGGTTTCATACTCTTATAACTTATTAAATGTAAATAGTCATGCTTTATTTTTCTTTGTAAAATTATTTTCCATTTTAACAAAGAGAAAGACAATATTGTAAGCGCTTACGACTTTCATTAACTGTAAGTTTTCATAAATTCGATACCAATCATATTGTTGACTCCATTTTTGTGTTTCATAGCGCTATAAACATACTTGTAAACCAATCGAAATGCACAGTTTACAATATTGCATATAATATATTTTTGTAATATGCCCTTCATGTACGATTATTTCACTGCTAACCTTCCTACCCCTCAATTAATGAATAAATAAATGAATGAGTGAAAGAATGAATCAGTCAATAAATCAATTTTAAAATCAAGCAGTCAATCAATCAATCAATCAGTGATTCCATAATTAATCAATCAATCATCTATTCAATCAACAAATTAATCAGTCAATAAATTAATTAATCAGTCAATCAACTAATCAATCAATCAATCTACTCATGGCATTCTCCAACCCCTTTTTCAAATCATTCCTTATATATATATATATATATATATATTTATCTAATTTATTATTAAATGTATATTGAATAAAGTGTTGTTGTTGCTATCTGCAGGAATTTTTAAAGTTAGCTATACATACAATTTCCAAGGGAGTGGAAGAAAAAATTTGCTATTTGTAAAATGTGCTGTCTCAGAAGATAAACTTAGTAACAGATTTAAACTCGTGTAATAACTACTATTTTGACCTACCCTTTATCCCGGAGAGGGATAGGGGTGAGGGTGAATCCCTTGAAAAGTAGGTAGGGGTGCTTCAGGAATTGTTTAAGACCTGAAATGCGACCTCCATGTACATTTACAATTATATATTAAAGCTAGTATTAGGTGACAAAACAGATAACTTTTTTTTCGCAATGCTATATTGGAGTTAATTTACGAAATCTACTGAAGAGAGCGAAGAGTAAAGGGGTGGTCACACGGCCCAACCTTTCCAACATTTTAGGTAATCATTTCTTGTGATAGCGCGGGTGGTTACCCAGCATCTCAACAATCAAAATGGCTTCCAACAAGAAGTCCTTTAAAAGCAAAAAACGTGTTGCATACGTGCAATGTTGGAAGGGTAAAGAGCTATTCAAATTCAGTTTTGTTGAGCTCAATGTCGTATGAAATGTTGCATAATGTGTCAGCGCCTTAAATTAGTGTTTATAGAAAGAATGCGATTAATTAGTTAGTTTCCATTATAACGCGTGAAATAACAGCGAAAAACACTTTTTCATACTTTCTTGATATCGTTTTCTCTCGGAGTACATATTTATGGTTCGTACACAATCCCAAGAGACACAAAAGTTAATAGACATAGATGCCATGTTGGTGAACCAAACAAAAGAAATTCTCAAAATTCTTTGTAAGATTACACCAACAAAGCCGCCGTGACGTCAAATAAAAACCGGCAATTACACTTTAGCTGAACCGCTGATCGCATGTATCGTGATAATGACATCTGAAAATGACACTGTGTTCCGAATAAGAAGGTTCTCGCTCGCCTCGATTGCAGCAATAAAGACTTCAATAAAATGTTTCCACAATGGCTTTCGGGTTGAAGTTAGGATTATCGGTGTCTTTAATTTAGGTAAACGTTTTGACTCGTGACTCATTGGTAACTTTGAAATCTGTTTTGTGATATTCTGAAGTACTATTCGGCCGAAAAGTTTTCTATCTCCAATTAGAGTAGGAAGAAAACCATTTAACTTTTCAGATGAAAGTTTAATGCTTGATATATATATATTCCTACACGAAGGTTCTCACTTCGTTTGCAGCAATGAAGACTTTAATAAAAGTGTTTACATTAGTTATTTCACAATATGGCTTTTGGGTTGAAGGTAGGGATCTAGTGTCTTTTCAATAAGGCAAACTTTCTGACTCATGACTCATTGGTATCTTTGAAATCTCTTTTTTCATATACTAAACTACTTTTTAGCCAAAATATTTTCTATCTCCTGTTTGAGGAGGACGACCCCATTCAACTTTTCTAATGTGTGTTTAATGCTTGACATATAACCTCCCACTCTTCTTAAAGCATGTTAAGGTGAAACAATTCATTTAGATGATATTAATAACGAGTAGATACTCAGAAAAAAAATCCGAAACCCAGATAGGATTTGAACCCACGACTCCCCGTGTTCTAGTCGGATGCTCTAGCAACCGAGCTACTGGAGACTCTAGCTATGGTGAGCAAGGTTCGATATTTTAAATCTAGACTGGAACCGCATTTGTTTCCCATAACCGAAACCTAGTTAGACGCAAATGATACCGCTGCTCACTGTGTCCCGATGGATACAAGTTTATTGGTCGTGGACGTCGAGGGGGCGGAAGAGGTTTGTTACACAGTTATTTTTTTATAATAAAGAAAAATGCTGGGGAAAAGAAATAGTTTGAATTATCCGAATGGATTGTAACCGGAACCTCTCATCTACGCATTATTGTACTGTACCGTACACCATACTCAAGGAAACACCCTGTCACTAGTAACATTTTCTTTTATGAACTCTCTGCATATTTGGAAACTATCATTTTGTCAAAAGAATAATTACTTGTCACCGGTGACTTTAATATTCACGTTGATATACGTGATGATCCTAACACTGTCAAATTATTGGTTTTACTAGTCTTTTGCTTTACGTTAGCAAGCTAAATTTTGCGACACTCTTGATCTAATTATTACGCGGCAATCGGAGCATATAGTAAAAGATTTGCCATGGGGAAACTGTTTTATCTCTGATCATTCAACTGTTGTTTGCTCTTTGTTTACTTACAGACCCGATATAACTGTCAAAAAAGTGCAGTACAGGAAACTTAACTTAATAAGAATTGGATTCGCTCAAAACTCTGTTGCATCACTTCCAATATTGCGGCGACTTTAAATTCAGATATTCTTAATGATATTATACAAACTTATAACAGAACATGGTCAACAGTCACGCTCCTCTGAAAAGTAAAACCGTGAATATCAAGCCTAAAGTTCCGTGATATAGTGAAAAAATCAGTGTGGCAAAAATGTTGCGGAAGAACGCAGAAAGAAAATGGAAGGTAACAAAAACGGCCGATCTGATTTCCAACATTTTAAGACCGTGAAAAACTATGAAACCCACCGGATGAGAGAGGCTAGACGTGATTATACTAATTTTATTGAGGAAAACAGCAATAATTAAAAAAATCTAATTAGAGCCACAAAATAGCTTCTGCTTGAATGGAATGAAAGACTGGCTCACAAATCACAGCACTCAAAATCTGTAAATTCTAGAGTTAGGGTTCCAGGAGCATTTCATTGATCACAGCCAACATTTTTTGGCTTTTCACGAATCATATGTCAAATTTGGATAAAGGAAAAAGTCTTTACTTCTTGAAAGTATCGGTGTTTTAAATTGAATGATGAAAAATTTTGTAAAGTTTGAATTCTCAATCTAATTGTTTCTTCAAGCTATTTTCGTTCTCGTATGGCTTCCATGTGGGAACGGGTTAATGAAAATTAATTTAAGTGCATTCACTCGATCTTTAATTTACTCTTCTCCCTTTACAGTAACGGTACAAATATAATAAAACCCAAGAGCAGAAGAGTACTGTCACCATAAAGTAATGAGGTACTTCT
>JAOTRI020106873.1:0-13461 GCA_028564885.2 Zoanthus sanctaehelenae | reverse complement strand
TAAAGTCTCCCATGATTATACAGGTTTTGTTTTCTCGATTAATTCTATCAGCTGTGGAGCTCACATATTCAATAAACTTTTCTAAGTCACCATTTGGATGCCTATAAATTATTCCACACAATAAATTTGAATGAGAATTATTATGTACCTCAATCCATAAGGCTTCAAAATCATCAGCAGTGGTTGTAAATTCAGGTCTTATGTTAAAATTTAAATCATTCTTTATGTAGAAAGCAACTCCCCCAGCATTAGAAAGGCTTGGCTGGGAGAGGAACTGATATCCACATAAGTCAGTATTTGATATAGGAGGCTGATCAATTTTCTGTTTGATTTCAGTAAGACCAATTAATGAAAAAGGAAAATATAGCTCTGATAGCATATTTGACAATTTATCAAAATTGGCTGATAAGCTCCTAATATTACAATTTATCAAAGAAAAAGATTGACCACTCAGTAGACACTCGTTGATGTCATAATTACTATGAAAATCATGAGTATTATAGAAGCAAAAATTGTTATCCAAAGGCATGTTTAGGTCAGCATCTAAATCAGTGAGATGCGGAATGTTACTAGGAGAAGTGATACTTAAAGATGGAAGTGAATTGGCCAAATCACAGGCCATATCACTAGTATCTGCGACATAACTGTCAGTAACACATTTTAAACAATTTATCAAATCGTCAAGAAGCACATTATTTGATTTAGCATGATCTTTAATGATGCATTAATAATGCATATGTTTAAAGTATACATGGACCACCGCAAACCATCCTAGGTCCATAAAGCACAGTTTTAACTTAGGACTTGTCCGTTTAGTATGAGCCAAAGTGCGCCTTGTTTTTGAGAAAGCGCGGATCTCTTTCCAAAATTCTTAATGATTTTCCGCACACGGGAAATGTATGCTCTTGGTAACATTGCTATAAACCTCTTAATAATATAACGGAACAGGGTTTTGATATTATAAATTAATTTAAAAATTTACAAATATGCTGAGGCTACGAACGACTAAAAGAACATAACGCTAGCTTCTATACTTTTTCGTGAATTTCGTCCGGAAGTGTTTCAATTGTTGCAGTATTGGTATTTTAACGTTCTCTGTTCTCGGGAAAGCCTAATAATTGATATAGTTTCATATGGTGCAAACATTTAATTTCGGTTTTCTCGTGAATGATTCATTGATAGATCAGCATTACCCTCCCTGTCACGTAATTCGGTTCCGTCTATTAGCATCTCCGATTAATTATGATTATCATCTTCATTGTCACTTGTCTCATCTACAATTACGTCTTTAAGCTTTTTGATCTCGGATTTATTAGTATCATCACTAAGCCGCCGTTGCTCTCCTACAAAAAGGATTTGCCTTTTAACGCATAAACAATGTTCTCCATGATTTTCCTTGCAGCTGCGGACTAGTTGAATAATTGATAATAGCAAGTGGTTGACTATTTGTAGGTGAAAAAATGTCGTTGCATCATTACCTAAACGAGAAATCGACTATGATTTGGATGCTGCAGTTACAGATCAGTTGCGGCTTGCAGTGTCAAATGATTGCCATGTGTCCCACCCTTTGCCATACCTTGCACTGAAACCAAGGAACTCCAACAAATAATTCCAAAGGAAAGCCTTCGACATTAATGAGATGTTCTTTGAGATATCGTATTATTTCCTGCTTTATATTTTAGGTTTATCGATAAATATCAATAGCAATTTGCAGTAGCCAGAAGCGCAAAGTCTCAAATTGGCAATTGCCGTTACCAGGTGGTATAGATAACGACAAGTGCATATCAACAAAGTCCCATCGATAAATTGTTTACTGACTTGTACAGTGGTATTTTCATTTTTCTTTGAAATTCTTTTTTAGCTTTAGCTTATTAATTTTGTCCCATTTGTGTAAATTATCATATTTCCAATTAATAATAAATATAGATGCCACAGAGTTGTATCTAACTATAAACTAAATGTCTTGCGGAAAAGAAATCCTTTCAGTTTAATTTTTAAAAGAGTCACAAGATTAAGAGTTTTCAATATCAATGGATAGAGAGTCACAGAGTTTAGATGCAGCAGAAGTGAATCATCTAAATCCATGAGTATAGAAGAACTTTGTGTCAGGAACCGCACACCAGGAATCCGGAGCAGGATTTTAACATTCTTTTTGCGAAATATGACTTTTGCAGTTTTGTACGTTTGTGTTAGTAAGTCGGGAGAACCACCTAACCACTGGCCTTCTTGTGCCTGGTAAACGTATTGTGTTAGTGAGTTCTGATTGATTTTGTAATATAACTCACTTTATCAATACCTCTCAAATTTAACAAAGTTATTACAAAGTGCCTAAAAGGTTATTACAATTATTTCATAATTATATTTCATCTTACCTTATCCTATCTTATCTTACATTATTTCATATATTTTTTTCTCTTCCACTTTGTTATATGTGTTTTCGCCATTCCTGTTCTTTGCTTCTACACCTTTATCCTTTATCACTCTCTGTTATACATCCCTGGGACTGCTTAAACATTGCATTGTTCACTGCCACATTCAGCTGCACTGTTGCGTGGGACCATTCCATTATACTTCATACTTGTCGATATTTTTTTACATTGTTTTATATCTCTGATGATGTTATAGAACGGCGAAAGCTCAGGTTTTATTGATAAATTTTACCATCTTTTCTAACAGTTTTAACAGCATTTGCATCATAGCGTTTTATTTTTCACATTAAATTAATGTGAAAACTTGTGTCGTCCAAAATATATTGATAACGGGAAAGCAGTTTCCAACTACTTATACAGATTTCATTGTTATTTCGACTGAAACAAAAAGTTTCGCTACTTAGAACAACGATCTTGGCTGTTGGGATGTCCTAAGGAGTTAGAGAGAAATTGAATACATAATTTAGCGTTTGTGTTTCAGTTGTGTTGAACTGTCGGTCAGAGATATAATTTATTAATGACCCATCGCCTTTTACTATGAATCATCGTATTATGAGTTTACAAACCATCGGAACAATAAATCAAGTCTTCCCTCGCCCGAAAGACAGACTTGCGGATCCCCAAGTGAAACAAAACATTTGTATAAAATCCCGTGTAAAAACTGCGATTTTGTGTACCAAAAGATCTTTTTAAAAAAAGGAAAGGAAAACATAGAGACGCAGCAAAGATCGAACAATGACCCAAACTCAAAACTCACGCGACATGTTTACAATACTGGCCATAACATGGATTAACGGCATCTTTGTCACACAAGAACCACATTTTTAAAAACGATTATCTTTAAAAGACAAGAACTCTGGAAAATCAGTATCCAAAAAATGTTACCCATTTTTATTTACGGGAACTCAAGTATTTGAGGAGGGTGAAGTCGGAGTCCTCTTTATTGAAGAAGTCTTCCTTCTCAAAGTAGAGAAAGATTATAGGAAAGAAGACCTGAAAGCAAGGAATGGAAGAGCTGTTAAGTGATGATCCAAACATTAATTTTCCTGGAAGAAATTATGGGTAGGCTATGGTAGCTGCGAATCAGGGCTTAGAAACACCGACGCAGCTCAAACTTGTTTACTGCTAGTTAGTTTTCTCTAACAAAAGTTTGTATTTGAAATGCCCTCAAAGTATTTTGAAAAAATGATGGAAAGGGATTACCAGGCTTTGCTTGTGCTTATTTCATCCGACCCTTCAAAGGCAAAGGGAGCACTTGACTGCACCATTACTTCAGATTCGTTTATAGTTTGAATCATTTTTCAAACTTTTCAATGAAGAAAATATTAGAAGCTTTCTGCAGAACTAAGTTAATGCCTCCATAGGTCCTGTTCAGCCTTAACTTTGTCGTTATAAGGGGAAAGAATATTTACCATTTTATCTTGCAATTTACTATAGTTGAACGGTCATTGCGATTGGCAAGATCTTACATCCTTACGTTTACATAACCCTGGAATCGTATTATGAAATACTGTACATGTTTTCAGAGCAAAACTTAAAATTATCTTTCAAGACAAAAATTTGTCCTTTCCTGACCCCTTCCACAGTTCCTATCAATTGTACCGACACACAACATTGATTGGTGTACCATTTTATTATAGTGGCAGCATTTAAAGTTTGTCTAGCCTTTACAACAACATTTATTTGTACCTCTACGTTACATTCATAAAATAATTATACTTTTTTAAATAATAAATTACAATTAGGTGGCTGGACACCCGAAACTGATAACTACATAAAGCTAATCTGGTTGGGGTACCCATTACTAACTAGTTTTCAGTTACATCTGTCAGTGAACAAAAATGTGCAAAACCAAGTATGGGAGAAACTATTGAGTAAACATATGCATGAACAATTATAAAGAAGAAGAAAAATAAATAAATAAATAAAATGAAACTAAACACTAAAAAAAGTGCTGATTATTAACGTTGAAATTATATAAAATATTCAAAGTCAAAATTTCAATATAAATGAAGTAGTTTTGATTTCAGCAATGTTTTAAAGGAGCGCAAGCCCTAGAGTTTCAGAGACTCATCAATATTGTTCCAAACTTTTGGGCCAGCGTATCTAATATTAAATTTCCCATAGTTGCTTCAAACTGATGGGACCGAGAAAGTGTATCTGGTTGCCAGACGTGTGTTATAGTCGTGACTGCTGTTAATGGTGGAAAAAAAAGTATTAAAAACTTTTGGAAGTTTACCTTTGGAAAAAAGGAGCATAAAACATGCAGTATGAAAAACATAGTTGTGCGAACAGGGGACTAGTGTGAGCATCAAATCTAGAAAAGGTTATGATGCGAATTGTTTCAGTTGAGATTATAAGTGTATGTATTCCCCCATACCATACAGCTATACGTAAGAAAAGGATAAATAAGGGTGTAGTATAATTGAGCTAATGTTTTGATGTTAATGAAATGTCTAAGTATGCTAATAATACCTATACTTCGGGTCAGTTTTTTACATATATTAATTTATTATGAACATGATCTTTCCAGTTCAAATGACATCCATTAGCACTCCTAAATATTTAGTTGACTTAATCTGTCCTAGAGTTTTACAATTGAGATAAAGAACAAAAGAATTTTTAATTTTCTTTTGGGGAGGGTGGAATAATGTAAAGTTAGTCTTTTTTATATTTAGCGACAACTTATTGGCGCATAGCCATTTTTGAATATTTCCAAGTTAATTATTTAAAATTATTTCAAGAGTTTGAAGTTTTTTGTGCGAATAAAACAAGTTAGAATCATCAGCAAACAAATGAAAATCTAGAATTTTAGATGACTTATTAAAATCATTAATGTATAACAGAAAAAGAAGGGGCCCTGAGGAACTCCGCATGTTACGAGAAGTTGTTCAGAGGAAATACTTCCTATCTATTTTCTTTAGCAAGTGCCCTGTACTGATCTTCGCCCAATTTCAAAATTTGTTTAAACGATTGAACCACTTCTTGAGGTTTGACTTTCATGCTATCGAGCACGAGTAAATCACCACTTTCCTCTTTGAAAGGGTTTCCCATTTCGTCGACAATGCTCACAAAAGTTTGACGTCCTTAAGGAAAGACAATTGTACTGATGGTATCTGATCGTGGTGCCTTGTTGCTTTATGTTTCTCTGTCATTGAACATTTTTCAAACTGGTTCAACATTGTCGTAATTTATAGCCCACCAATCATCCAACTTTTTAGAGCACTCACTCTCTTAGCGAGTCCAAAAGCATCACCTTCTCCTTTGATTGATGCAATTTCTTGTTCATGCGCGTGGTCCAAAGTAATTGAAGAGAATGGATTCTTTTTATTGTTGACAAGAAATGTGCCTGAAAGAAAGTTTAGATAAAATGCTGGATGATTTCTCTCTAAACTGGCCATGTCTCTAACATGTACTGGCAGCCACCGGGCATAGTTGGTACGGTCTAAGGCGAACATAAGGGGGAGTAGAGCTGCCTCTGATTGTACATAAGAAAGAAAGTCATCTTCTCTGATTGGTCGTACCATCTCCAAAACAAGAACCTCTAACTCCAGAACTTGTGAGCAAAAGGAAAGTTGAGGCTGGTCAGAAGCCATCTTGTCATGCCATGCTTTGAATTCTAATGGCACAGGGACAGTTGACAATGTCTCTTTATACTTTTCATACGCTAAATCCATTAGGACGAACAATGCTGCTGCTGTAACTTGGTGGGCACGTTTGGCTCGCGCAACATCGAGGAAAGGATGCGTAAGGCGAAAGACAAACAGCTACACGGGCAATTCTTAAGAGATATGGAAGGAGTAGCAAGTGAAAAGAGCTGGGAATGGCTCGAGAAGTGTCACCTGCAGAAAAGCACCGAGGGATTAATTATGGCTGCACAGAGCCAGTCACATAGAACAAATGCTATCAAGACGAAGATAGATAAAACTAAGAACGACTCTAGCTGTAGACTATGCAAGAAAAATTATGAGACCATATATCATTTGCTTAGTGAGTGCCCGAAATTAGCTCAGACAGAGTACAAGCGCCGACATGATAGTGTGGCGAAAGGGATCCATTGGGACCTATGCAAGCATTACGGAGTTGAATGTGGTGATAAGTGGTATGAACACATCCCAAAACTGGTGGTGGAAAGCTCAGACGTCAAGATATTGTGGGATTTTTCCATCCAGACGGATAAGAAATTACCGCACAATAAACCAGTGGTTGTCGAGAAGACCAGCAGGACATGCCATATCATTGACGTAGAATGCCCCGGTGACCGCCGAATCAGACTGAAAGAGGAGGAAAAGATCAACAAATATCGTGATCTAACCTTTGAAGTCAAAACCCTCTGGAAGCTGAAAAAGGCCACCACTACACATTATAATTATAATTATTGTTATTGTTATTGTTATTGTTACTGTTATTGTTATTGTTATTATTATTATTATAATAATAATTATAATTATAATAATAACGTCAAATGCGAAGGAAACCCTTTTTTCCTAGTCAGAGGCTAATGTTTAATCGCTCAGTGGCTCAGGTCTTGGCGTGAAAGACAACTTTGCTGAGGGGGATAAAACGGAGTACCCAGAGACAAACCCTCGGAGTCAGATCCAGATCGACAAATCTCAGCCCACATGCAGCACCCAGGAATCGAGAGGTGGGAGGCACGATCGATGACCACTATGACAACCTGATTCCCCATGGGTTAAAGTGTCTATATCGTCGTTGATCCTTCAATTCAATGTTTAATTGTTTTCCATACAAAATCAATCATTTTTGGTGTGAACAATCCAAAAAATGATCGAGTTTTTATGGAAATACAATGAAACATTGAAATGAACTGGTCGTGACAATAGAGGAATCCTTAAGTGACGTCACGTTCTATTTTGAAAACAGATTTTCCAACTCCTGGTCATCTTTATTATTATTATTATTATTATTATTGTTATTATTATTATTATTGTTATTGTCATTGTTGTTATTATTATTATTATTATTATTATTATTATTATTATTATTATTATTATTATTATTATTCATGCAACATTGCGTGCAACAAAATTTTTGGAGGTGGACACATAGTGCATCAAAATCATGCAACATTTCTCATCATAGTGCGGCATGCTTGTCCATGCAACCTTTCAACAATCAAAACAGGGTCCAACCAGAAGTCCTTTAAAAGAAAACTTGCTGTGCGCATTGTTGCCTGAGTAGAGTGTGATTCAACTTCAGTTTGTGTTTTGTGCAATGTCGCATGCAACAAAATTCATTGGTGGACATATGGTGCAACAAATCTGTTGTGTGCAATGTTGCATGAAATTTTGCTTCGTGTGTCCAGGCCTTAATTCTTGAAGGAAGAAATCAAGGGAAATAATTGTAACGATAGCGGTCTAACAATAAATTTACATTAATACTGTACCCAAAACAAACGGTCTAGTGCATATCCAGTGTAAGTTACTATATGATAATAAGCTAAATTCTCCCAAAATTTTAACAGGGATAATGTACAAGGAGAGAGATGAGAACTTGATTGAAATTCATTTGTCATTAATCTTAATGCAAAAGTAATAAGTGTATGAAATGCTAAATTCTCTCAACATTGAGAAAAAGAATAACGATCACCAAGTGAACTTTATTAAAAAACCACTGTTGTTGTTTTTGTACTACACCCTTCAAATGAGATTGTTAAAACCAGCTGGCAGAGCTAAAATTATAGCAAAATGTTTATATAAATTTAGGACACATTTGCTGCCCCACTGTTTCTGATGAATGATGTAATTATACCAAAACACTTGACGAGTAAAGCAACACTACACAAAACAGTGCTGTTTACTAAAACATTATACTATAGTCTGCAAATTATAAGTAGAGTACAAAGGGTTTCATTAAATTTGGAGCAGGAGAGCGCTAATCTGGCTTTGACAAGCAGGAATCCGTCTGCAAGGCACTTCAGGAGAAGACACATTAAGAAAACATAAAAAAGTAACTTTCATTTTGTTCTTTTGGTTGAAATGCTAAAAACAGCCAGGCAATTTTCCCGATGCCTGGCCCTTAATGTAACCTCTGAGTACCAAATCCTGCAAAGTCTCATGAATTTCTCACATTATTTTGCAACACTATTTTCTTTCCATCAATGTTGAAGAAAATGAGACACCACAAGTTTTAATTCATGTTGTCAATAATTAACATGTGTTTGCAGGTATCGGCTGGCAGCAGGAGCAAATGAAAAAATCCAGCTGGGATCCCTGCTTGGTGCATTTCAGATAGCAAGAGATATGGTGACAGCTTCTGAAGAGTCCTGAGATACATCAAATGCCAACATAAACAATATTAACTTTAAAAAAATTGTTTAAGTATTTTTAATCCCTTTGTTGTATAGAAACTGTGCATCATACCAGTATTTCTTTCTGAAATGCTATAATAAAATTAATGATTTAGAATAAAAATTACAGGTGGGCTCTTGATGTATATTTTGTTTTACTTTAAGACTGTACAATTTTAAAAAAAACTTTAGTTTTTATACTTATCTATAGTATAGTGTACAGTAGTTATAGTGAGGTTTGTGTTTATTACAATACTGTAGTTTTAATCTAGAATATTATTTATTCCCTTAAATAATTTAAATACAACTTTGATTTATGAAACTTTCATATTATTGTATCTAGACAATGTGCAGCAAGTTTTAGTACTGTACTTCCAAAAGTAATCGAATTGTGTGGCAAAGTTAATGTATGAAACATTTTAATGTGATTTTACTGACACAGTACAATTATTGTGGCTGCCAACAAAATTTCTGCAGCATAAACTTTAAACATGACATCTGTGATTCGGCATACAGTAAACAGCATGGAAAAAGCAACGTAAAAAAAATATTTATCATAAAATTATACTGGTGTATCTTAATGTTGCAGTTATAATAACTTAAGTGCGTGAATGCTTCTCCTTTTCCTTTGGCCACCATTTTGGTGTGTGAGGTAAGACTTCATGCTCAATTCCATTTGTGTCTTTTACAACCAGTTTTCCTTTCTTCAAAGTTTCAAGGCGTATCAGAGCAAGGCCATACACTCCATGTAGTGCACATACTCTACCAGCAGATTTACCATCAGCTGTCATCAATGGGCATGCTGGTTCTAGGGAAACATTTTGTTTCAAGTCACAAAAGGAAAATGGCATTACTCTTTTTCTTATAACTCCTGTGTGATGTGCTCTTGCTGTAAGCTCTTGGCCAATGTAGCAACCTTTATGGAATGAGACTAAAAAACAATATCTTACATTGTATGTATATCAATATCAATAATTGGCCCAATTTATACTAGAGACGGATAATCCGTCTGGACGAACTTGGGCAAAAATTTTTGAGTTCATCTGATAATCCGTCCGTGTATAAATACGGGCAACAGACGGATTTTCTGTCAAGACGGATTATCTACAGTACCTTAGTTCATCTGCCAAGACGAACTAAACAGATAGTTCGTCTTGATGGATAATCCGTCTGTTGCCCGTATTTATACATGGACGGATTATCAGACGAACTAAAATATTTTTGCCCAAGTTCGTCCAGACGTATTACCAGTCTATAGTATAAATTGGGCCATTGTAGATTTAGCATTAGCTTTGGAATACAGAATATCAATCGAGAAACACACACATGATGTAGCTAAAGCTGTGTGAAATAATCAAATTCTCCCATGACTATACAATTGCTTTTATTATAAACTAGATTAAGTATCCATCATTGGAAGAAGATATCTTTTTCCAGAAGATTGCAGGAAAATGCCCTTGTGGAATACTCAACTTTTAAAGGATTCCCAGAAAACATGCCCTTAAGTTTCCTCTAGATATTTGGGCCTTCAGCTCTCAATTTTACAAGATACCAGTCTATTCACAAGCTAGTGCCATTCTACTTCAAAGGTTAATAAAAACCCTAGTTGGTAGCATGTACTGTATTAACCCTTAATCTACATAATACCAAAATGTAATTAATAGTGAGAAAGAATGTTAGTAACTATGGACAGCTGTTTCAATTATTGTGCTTTATTAGCATGGAATAGCTTACAAACAGACTCAGGTTCTCAGGGACACTTTCAACTGTTTATGATTGTTTTATACAATTATACAATTACTGTACTTGTGATTATCATTGAAACCACATGGCGGAAGTACAGTAGGTTACTGTAATAAGCAAGTTTGATGTTAAATGCATGGAATATATTGAAATAAATATAAAATTAAAACAAACAATTAGACTAATTTTTAACAAAGTCCTTAGATACATGGAAGGGAATTTTTCAGTTTCTGTTAAGTATATGGGACAACTCTTTAATATAATAAAATTCCCAATCTAAAGAAACAACATAGTGCAGAAGTTCCAACATAAAAAAAAAATTTAATATAACAAATACAAATTCAAAATTTTATGCAATAAAAGATAAAACCAAACATTTTTTTTCCTTTTACCCAAAGGTAGATTTCTGTTGATAAACCTACATTACTGTAGTTTGATCAGATTTAAACAGGGGTGAGAAATTTTGCAAGTTTTCAAAAACAAAAATAATGCCTTTGACTTTATGGACAAATTGAAGCACAGAAAAGATATGTAATCAGAAATTAAACCATGTACAGACAGCTGTCAGGAAAAAAATTAATGCACCTACTCCCACAGTCAAACCAGAATAAAGTATTTTCATCCATGCCTTTTTCCACAGGGTGGGTGGGTGAGGGATGGGCAGTGGTAGCAGACACAAATTCTATACTTGTATTAATAATACACATAACTTCTGTGATTAAGAAGATTTGTAAATGTTGAGATGGTATCAAAGCCAAGGATTGGAATAGGGCAGTCCTGCATTTCTATGGTACACTACTGTAGCTATAGCCTGCGATGCAGACGGCGGCCACGTCAGTTTTTTTTTTTTTTGCATTATGACTGTGTTTACTGAAGGTTTAGACTGTCTGCGACGCAGGCTACTGTAGCTATAAATCGGTGTATGACATTTTGCTGACTGCCAACCCAAACTCTAAACCTTAACCCTATTCTAAACCCCGACCATAAACTTGTATTTAGGGCTAGGATTAGCGTGTGGGTTTAGCATTTTTTAAAGTTTGACATTTACTGTCTGCAGTCCATAAATGTCATACAGACTATAAATCAGCTCACCTCCATTCAAGTATGCCAGATTGTATTCAAGTGGTATAGCACTGCCAGAAGGAATTTCAAGAGCTCCTTCACACACTCCCAGTTTAGCCCGGTGCTTCTCATAAGCCCCCTCCTTGCACTCTGTTGCATTTGAATATATGATTTGAGGTGTCACACCTTCAGGCAAAATTAATCTAATTCCTAAGTCGGCATTTCTTGGATCTTTTGCAAACACAACACCCTCTATACAAGAATTTTCGTTCAGTTTTACTTCACAGGAACCATCGGAAAACACTACCCATGGAACTAGATTGGAAATCTCGGACATATCAACCTTGGAACGAAGCTTGTACATTTTCATCTGTTTGAGAAGCTGCGATGTGAGATTTTTATCGTGCTCAACAGCAAACGAAGGGATCTCAGACTCACTTTTTAGTTTAAATAGGATTGTGTCAAATAGTGCACGGCCTTGGACATTTAAAAACATTGAGTACATCGTCTTCACGTTGCTGTCTTGATGAAAAAGTTCAACATTGTTTGTTACAAGTCCCTGAAGAAACTTAACAGCATCTTTTCCTGAAACGTTCAACAAACCTCGTTCTTTCAGTCTCGAGTATTTAATTTCGTTAACCATCTTCTCTGAGAGAAAACGACATTGTTGGTAACGAATTTTAGAATGTCTAGAAATTGTACGACTTACCAAAAACCATCTCGCAAAGGCAAGAACCTCCATATTTTGTTATCTCAACCCAGTGATTCTCTTTTTAAAAACCGTGCAAAGAAAAGAGGCTGGTACGAGTTTTCTAGACAACTTGACCTGCCTACTTTGTTTTTCGATGCCTGCCTACTTTGTTTTTGGAAACTCTCCAGGGCCGTACATAGCGGGGGTGGAGGCAGTTGCCCCCGCCAGGAAAACTTTTTTTTTCTAACATAGTGTTTGACTAGAAACCCTATCTGTATATGGGAGATCCCTGTGTAGGTTTGTGGAGTTTGCCCCCGCAGACAAAAAATCCTAGGTACGGCCCTGCTCTCATCAGTTTAGCTCCAATGCCTGCTGTTAAAAATTATAGATAAAGTTTCCGTAATGGGCCGTACTATTGTTTAATTACAAGAAACTAAATTAACCTTACTTAACCCTAACTTCTAGTTATACGCGATGAAACTATGCATTTTATAGTATTAGTACGTCTCGATACGGCAATTATCACAAAGGTATGTACTAGCTAGTATAGCCATACAGTTAACATTTTTATCAGGGAGAGAGACGCGATATAATATGGAATCACCGGCTCAGAATTAACGGGTGTGAAAAAGTTTAAAAAAGTCGCGATACAAAACTAATTGCGATTCTGAGCCAGTGATTCCTCATTATATTGCCGGCGTTGAGAGAAAATATATTTCTCATATTAGCTCCGTGGCTTCGCCACTCCGCCAGTATTGAATATATTTTCTCCCAACTAGCCGGCAATATAATGTAGAATCACCGGCTCAGAATCGCAATTAGTTTATATTATCAAAGGCTCTCTGAGCAACCTCATGGATGAATATAAATTTTACAACAAAGTAGTTTTGCATTACAAAATTAATTGGCTTGGGAAAAAAAAACTTAGCCCAGAGTAAATCCCAACCTACTGTAATTAATTCAGGGACGACGCAACAACCCAGGTATTGGCCTGATATGAGCACTTTTTTAAAAAACAATTCTTTTTGCGTATGAGCAGTCCATACTGACTGCATGTGTGTACAAACAGTCCAGCTAGAACAGCATTACCTGGGCATTCAGAAGTGCCTTCCTCCGCCCATTAATTTTAAGGTTTTGGCCCCATATATACTGTAAGCTCTTGGCCAATGTAGCAACCTTTATGGAATGAGACTAAAAAACAATATCTTACATTGTATGTATATCAA
>JAOTRI020106863.1:0-13461 GCA_028564885.2 Zoanthus sanctaehelenae | reverse complement strand
GACTGAGATAATAGGGTATTAAGTTTTTGCGGGGATGAAACAAGCATAGATTTAGTTTTGGTAGCATTTAGGGCCATGCGATTAATATTTGCCCAGGCCGACACTTCCCCCGCAATCTGATTTAAGTTGCGTTCTACTAACTGTACGGAAGAGCCAGTAGTAAGGATCGTTGTATCGTCGGCAAACATTGTAAGACTTACATTAGAGACAGAAGACAGGTACAAGGGCAGATCATTAATAAATATAAGAAAAAATAGAGGCCCGAGGATACTCCCCTGAGGGACCCCCACGGACATAGGTAGCGGATCAGACATTGAACCCTTAAAAGTAGTTTTCTGTGAGCGGTTGGTCAGGTAGGAGCAAAACCACTTGAGAGAAGACTCAGAGCAACCATACAGCTTAAGTTTGGAGAGTAAGGTAGTATGGTCCACTAAGTCAAAGGCCTTTTTTAGATCAATTAGAAGTAGACCACTTAGAAGGCCCTGATCTATGTTTGCAAGCAAGGTATCAGTAAGGTTAACTAGAGCAAGCTCGCAAGAACGAAACCATCTAAAACCAAACTGAAAATCAGTGAGAAGGTCATGACAAGTAAGAAAATCATAGAAATTTGAATGGACGTGGCGTTCAAGAATCTTTGAAATAATAGCAAGGACAGAAATTGGGCGAAAATTTGACCGGTCAAGAAGGGAGCCCTCCTTGAACAATGGCGTAACCTTGGCAACTTTCCAAGCATCCGGGAACAGGCCAGAGGAGATGCTGAGATTAAAAACAGTTGTCAGTGAGTTCGAGATAGCAGAAGCTGCAATCTTGAGGAAATAGCCATCGACTCCGTCTAATCCAACGGCCTTGTTCGGTTTTAGCCGAGAGAGACTGGACTCCACATCTTGTTCACTAATGGGTGGAATAGTGAAGAGGGGCGCACTAGAAGGAAGTCTGGAAGCGACAAATTCTGAAATATAGTCCCAATTTGGGTACTCAGGAGCATCGCCAAGATCAACTGAGGAGGTAATATTGGCAAAGTGGTCGTTGAACTGATTCGCTATTTCAGTGTTGTCGCTCACAATATTACCGTTAACGCTTAAGTGCCCAGGAAGATTTGAGCATTTTGCGGGACTGATATTACGAATGATTCTCCAAAGATTTTTAGGATTGTCAAGGTTGCTCTTAATTGCATTGCGATAAAACACACGCTTCGCGCTGCGTATCATATGAACTACTTTGTTTCTGGCGTGCCGGTAGGCACCCCAGTTAGAGGAGTTGTTATAAGCTGAAGCTAATTTATGCAAGCGGTTACGTTCCTTTATAGCAACACCTATTTCAGCACTAAACCAATCAGGTGGCCGAGGTCGTTTGACACGACGGGACTTCACAGGTGCGTGTGTGTCCAGAACATCGTTGAACAAAAGATACCATTGTTCAATAGCTTCACTTGGATCGCTAAACATCTCAAGTGTACTCCAGGGAGCACAAGAAAGGTCGTCTATGAAAGCGTCAAGAGAAAGCGATTTACGTGAGCGAATATGCAGAGTTTTATGGCCGGACTGTTTAAAAATATTACTCCTGGAATTCAAGGATACAAAAATAGGAAGGTGATCACTCAATGACAGCGGTAGAGTTCCAGAGTCTGTAACAAAGTCTTTCTGAGAAACAAATATGTGGTCCAAAAGAGAATTTGAAATAGGTCTGGTTGCTTTTGTTATTAATTGTTTAAAGCCCAGAGTTTGAAATATATTTAAATAGTTTTTAGTTGCACTTGGTCTTGGCATTTCCAGCAGGTCAAAATTTAGATCACCGAGTACGACTGTAAATAAGTTTCTGCAGTCTGAGTGAGATAGCATTTCTTCCAGAAGACCCGTAAAAGCAGCATTTGCGGAGGGAGGTCTGTAAACAAAACAAAACAAGCGTGACTTCGAACGGGGGAATTGAAGTTCAAGCCAAATGGTCTCGACCCCTTCAATTTCCAGATCACTCCGTCTCTTCACAGGAAGATGAGATGGAACATAGATCAATAATCCACCACCAGCACCAGTGCGGCGATCCTCGCGAAACAAATTATAATTATCCACAGCCAAGGCAGCACTTGACCAGGAGTCTTCAAGAAACGACTCGCTAATGCCCAATATGAGATTTGGTTTACCATGCCGGTGACTAGCTACGGATGTCAATAGTAATTTCATTTCATCTAACTTGTTCGACAGATGGCATATATTAAAGTGACAGATAGTCAATCCTTTTTTCGGGAGATCAGATACAAAAACGTCAGGAATTGCAGGCATCTCACTGTGTTGTTCAGTAGCTTGAATGGCAGAGAATGACAGATCAACCAAATCATGAAGTGACGAATCGCCCATGGCAGCGGATGAAAGATTGCTCATAAAGGTCCGATCGGTAGTTACACAAGCAGGACACGACCAAGTTATGTGGGTGGACTCTAAGATCTTTTTATAATCCTTCGGTTTAACTTCACCGCATTTGATATGGTAATCGCAGGAACAAATACCACATTTCAAAGCTCGATGGTTCCTTGCAATCGTTCGGCAACAAAGCTTGCACTTGATCGGGCCTGGATTGACTTGGACATCTCCACTGATGATAATATTTGAGAGTTGGAAGGATGAGATGGATGTTGGTGTGTGGCTGAGCCGAGCAGAGAAGAAACGTCTACGCCTAAATCTCAAACAAAGATGGCGGCTGTCGACGAGATAGGGAACCTTTGATGGCGGACTTTCAGCAGCTTCAGAACTCGCAGGATCACAAACAGCATAACGTAGCGATGCTGGCTTACTTAGATAAGTGTTTAAGTCCAGATATTCACAGCAGATAGAAAACAGCAAGAAGTAGAGGAATATAGCTGGAGAGCGGGAGTAGGCATGACTTCCCGCCATCACGTTCTGAAGTTTTGTAACTATTGAGAGCGTGCAAACTGTGTTGCTGCGCACGTAGTTTTCATAACGGCGCAGTGTGTCTGCTTTGGATGCGATAATAAAAAAGATGATGAATCAACGAGGTATTTCTGTGCATTATTGTTCGGCCAAAATCCGATCAAAACGCGTACGGAACAAATGAATTTCGTTTGTAAAGACCAAACAAACAGATTTCAACCCAGAACCGAATAGTCTTTTTCCAGTTTGTTCAGAACATTTTATAAAATAGTAAAGCGGATTGACAACAAAAAACTCATAATTAGTTTTCTTGTTCTACTAACCAATAATACGATCAAGCCATATCTTATCACCGGACTTTATCCTGCTTTGTTTCGAGTCTTCAACATTTCCTGCAGCAAATAGAAATTAATAAACAATTCTAATTGATATAATAACCTTATCCAAATTTGCATTGCAAGTTTTTGTGAGCGTTTTTTTTTCAAATCAGTGTAGATTTTCATCAAATGTTTTTGAACGTCATTAAAACTCCACTGATAATATCTGATTGCTTGAGTAAAACGTTAACTTGAACTATTTGGTATTTTGACTACATGGACTCCCAACAAATAGCTTGTGAGATCCAATTTGTAAACATAAATTTTTCAGGAGCTAGGCTCGCGGTTTACAAACGTTTTTGCCCTCGGCGTTAGACAAAAACTATATATAACAAAACGCTCTAAATGCGTTCCCTGGGCTTCTTAAATGAACTTTGCCGCAAGGAATTGTGGAATACCCATTTTCAGTTGTCTGGCCGAAACAAACCGATTTTGTGACTGGACTTACAACAGGTAGCCCAGTAATAATATCCATTAAGAGAGTATGAAGTGTATACGAAGACGAATCCTCCCCAGTCTTGTTTCATAGGGAGCCCTCATAATGTATTTTTAGAACTGGTACCTATCTATTCCCCGTATGTCATTCGCTTCTTGCGTGGATATTTTTGTTGACTAGGTAGGGGGATGAAAAGAAGAATAAATTACAATAAGGTGGACCGCTCGGCCGGGCTGTTTGAAACAAAAATTTGGAGTTTCAACCGGCAAAGAATCAAAGCATAGTAACGTCGCAGAAGGCAAGAGCTTTTTATACCATGTTAATCCATTGGCGGCGGCACGGGGAAGGGAACAGGGGGGCACCTGCCCCCCAAAAATAATATTGAAGCCCTTCATTATTTACAAATGTTATCCTTGTACTAAAATGTACAAATATCGGTAAAGAATATGCAGAAAATAGCGTCTCAGAGGGGTTAAAAATTCAAAATTTCCTGGAAGAACATGCTCCCGGTGCCCCCTAGCTTTCTCGCACCTGCGGCGCTCGCTGTCGGACGCCATCGGTGCCCGAAATCTTGCGCCTCCAATTAAAATTTGCCGCCGCCTCTGTAATCTTTTAACACCTTAAATAGAATTCACTCACTTACCCATTATTTCTCGCGCTTAAATTACGGCAAAGTTGATATTTATAAACCATGCAATGCTACTTTCTTTAGACTATGTTGCTCTGCCGCATATCAGACATTGAACACTGTTTACATACATATTTTTCAATGTTTATTTGCCTTGGTATGTTAACGTTATTAAAGACAAATTTCAATTTTCGGCATTTTTCATACCTATGTTCTGATAAAAATGTTCTTAGTAAAAGAGATTATTCAACTAAAAATATTATTTTTACAAAATAACACCCTTGTTCAAGGAGTCTCAGGCTGAAGGGATGGTTTTCCGTAACAAAGCTGTTTGCTGAGAAGGAAAATCATCTTAAAACATTTTTTCTACTGAACATTTCAGTACTGACCTATGCAAATTCCTGGGTAGCTCAAAATCACCAATAAGATAGGTAGACGGTACTTCATTATGACTCAGTGCAGGACTATAGCAATAGGCAGTGGCTTACCATTCGACTATTGAAATGAAAAGATCTCTCTCTCTTAAGTATTGAGTTTGAAGAAGTGATGATATGTTAAAGACGTTTTGGCTTTCGGAGCAGCAATAGATATTAAACGGAATCAGAAACCTTTAATGGAAAAAACAAATATTATGTCACAACTACGAGGGATGTTGTCGGGTGAGGGTTAACACGACTGACTACGTTCAACGAGGTCACTTGTCACATCAACACCAATAAAAGTTCATCTTTGGCAAATTTTTGCAGTGAAGTAGAGGAAAACGCTTTAATGACGACAAGGCGCTTACTGGTGGCGAGTCAGAGGTCGCTTCTCTACCATTTGCTTATGTTTCAAATATAGCAGTGATGAATTTAGTGCTTTCAAAAGGATAAAGTTCTTAATTATAATGTATATTGTGTTAAAATTGTTGTTGTAGCCGGCGTGACCTGTTCTTGTATTCCTGCAAAATCTCACAATTGTCCGTTGAGGTTATTTTGCTGTCATTCCTAACTTTTACGTACGACCTGTAAAAGATTAGAACGCATGCGCAAATTACTTGTACTAAAACAAATCAAACTGACTACATTAGGCAGACAAACTGCCATCCTGTGATGTCAGGGATGTTTGAAACAATAACTGATAACAATAAATATAGACTATATTTAGGTTTCCAGTCTTTCTAGCTGGCCAAAGGCCTAGGCATTCTAATTGGGGACACCATCTTTACCACTCTAAGGTGGACGGAGAATGTTTAACATGCATTACGAGACACTCACACATAAAAACAGAGGGCTTACGGTTTAACGCCCTTATCCAAGAAGACTGAAAGTTTAACCATTTGTGAATGTTAGAGTAAAGGCAGCATTTTCTCCTCATATATTTTAAGACACTGAGTGTTGTTCCGGCCGGGAATCGAACCCGAGCCTACCGCACGCTATATTGGCATCTTATACCAACTAGGCTAATCAGACGCGTACGACGATTTGTTTTCTCGCCTCTCAATTTATATTTACTTACTAACTACCGCTGACATGACTGAGCGGCGTCTGCATGCAGGCTGTAGCTATTACGATAATCAAACGAAAACCCTAATTGCAAAATTGTCGTTTATTTAGTTTAGGAAATAATTTTAAAAGCAAAGAAATTCCTGTGCTTTTGATTAATTGTATCCAATCCATTATCAAATATACACTTTCGTTGGATGTTCGTTAAACCACGGTTAACCGTGGTTAAACTTTTGTTCTATAAAGAGCTATATATTTTAAAACTATAAGTATTTAACTGACTTATATTACAATTCATTCTGAAAATTCGTCCTAGGTCAGTAACCGATAAATTATCTTCTTTTTCAAAAGAGATATAAAAAATCAAGATTCGTGGATATAAGATTTAACACATGCATTAGAACTCTTTTAGCCTCTTGCTGTGTGTATATATATATAAACATTAATGTTTACGTGCGAAACTTAATATATAAATGTACGTTAAAATATAAAAACGTTCTCTGGTTAAAAAAGGGTTAAAAGCATAATATAAGCTTTCGGCTATCAGTCTTCAGTAAAATCCAACTAGTAGGCTATTATCAATGCTGCGTTCTGCTTGGTTGAGCTACTAGTGGGCTATTTGTTATAGCCTACTAGTAGCGAAAAGTGCCGGCCTAGTAAACCAAAACAATGACGGCTAAATCGCATTTTGCTGAAGTTTCGGATGAGTATTTGAGCTCATTATTAAATAATTCTATAGCAAAATCTATAAAGAAGTCAACTAAATATGGAATGAAGATATTTAACGGTAGGAATACACAAAATAAATTTGAACAGTTGACAAATGTTACCGTAAATTTGACTCCTTTTATCATCTTTTTGACAAACTTTTTTACAGAATAGTTTTCAAGCCAAACAAGATTTGAAACTCCGATAGAAGAGATGAAGAAAGAAGAGCTAAATGACTGCCTGAAAGTTTTTTTTTGCCGCAGTGAAGCAAAAAGACGGGAAAGATTTCAAAGTTTCGTTTAGTGAGTACGCCTTGGATATTTGTAATGTTTTGACGCAAAAATAAAATCAAAGATGTTTTGTGCTCAATATTTTTTTGACCAACTAGTCAGACTCAGAGCCCATTCGGGCTTGAGGAATAATTGTTAATTCTCATAATATCTCCTTTAGAGAAAAAAAAATGTATATGAGAATCAGGGGGTAAATAAATTGTTGTTGTTGTTATTAAATATCTCACATGTTGTATCTCTTTGCTGAATATTATACAGGGTGATCCAAAAAAAAAACAGAATCCATATAAACTTTTTTATTACTTCTACAAAAATAAAGCAAAACAATTCTTCAGCGAGGAGTGCATGCGAGTGATTGTGCAACAATTGCTAGTCTGTCTCCAACGCCGAGGAGGTCATTTAGAACATATTCTGGAGAGAGTCCATAACTTTTGTGCAAAGCACCCTAGATTACTGAAACTCTTGGGCATTAATCATACACAGACAGAAGTTCGACCGTACAAAATTAGAATTATTTTGCTTTTTTTTTGTAGAAGTAATAAAAAAGTTTATGGGTTCTGTTTTTTTTGGGTCACCCAGTAGCTATCAGCTAATCCCATTTTATATCTCACAAGATATATCCGTTTTTAGAATATTATAGCTATCAGCTATTCCCAAAACTACTACAAGCCCATACGTTATTACTAACCTTTACTTTGGTTGTTTCACTTTTACGCATTGTCTCAGCTGCACGTTTCTCAAGTTCATCGTTTGTCCAAGATTGTTTTGATCCCCTGTGACTATGAACAGCAAGAAACTCCTTGAATTCTTCATCGTTCTCTAACTCTTCAAGCGAGGTCTTAGTTTTTTTCTTCTTCTTTGTGCTTGCTGTAAGAGAAGACGATTCCTTGGAAGCCATGTGCACTTCATCGTGTGAATTCTTTTTCAGGTTTTCAACACGTTTGTCTCTCTCCTTCAGCTTCTTTAATCGTTTTTCATGGGCCGAACTTCCCTCCGAGTACTTACTCCACGGCCGTGGCAGTTCTGCACCTAAATCTTTTGCGATTTCAACCTGAATTTTTGAGGTATCTATAAACGTGTTATTGAAATAATTTAAAATCTTTGTAGCTGAAATCTCATCTTTAAAACCGACAAAGCCAAAACGACGAAACTTTCCATCTTTAGTGTAGACTAATTTTAAGTCAGTTATCTCTCCTTTGGCTGAGAAAATTGAACGTAGTCTTTCTTCTTTAATAGATTTCGGAAGATTTTTGATAATAAGCCGCGACATCTTGTATATATGAAGTTTTAAAATTATATTAGCAAGTGATAATCTAAGGCGCCATGTTGATGGACAACCGCTGATCATATATATTAACAGTCTCCTTTCAGCTTCCTCTCATTGGTCCCCTCAGTGCTCTTTTTGTCATTTTAGAGACATGTCGAACGAGGAGGTGTGCAAGAAAACTGTGAGCTTTCAAGCCACACTAAAACAAAAATATCAAGACCATGAAAGCAGTATTACAGAAAGTAAATCACAAACTAGCATTGATTCCTTTTTTAAATCTAAATTTCCAAGTAAGTTGTTTGATTATTTAATATCAAATAATTTAAATTAAGTCCTTTCTCAATTTTGTTGTAAAAACCGTCCTTTAGGAAAAATCTGCAGTACTTTAACGCACTAGTCAATGTAAACCCCCACCCCTTTGGTCCCGGGGACGGGTGCGGTTAACGTGGGGGTTTTTATCATTTTTGAACTAGGATATGTCCCAAGTGGGTGGTGGATTTGACTGGTTTTGAAACTCTGAGTTGTTCTCACCCTGTGGGAGTGGGGACAATCGAGAAAAGGAGGAGAACTGGTACCGAGTATTGCCGATTTCCTCCACAAGCGAAGACAAAGGCGACAATGGTGGCCCTGAGAGTGGAGAGATGATAGCCATGGTAGGGTGTGACTCCAAGATGTGAATGACTGAGTGGTACCATCTCCAGTGCATTGGGCTTAGTCAAGCACCAGATGAAGATAAATGGTTTTGCCCATTTTACAAGTAATATGTTGCATTGTGATGTCATAAACACTACTTTGGCTAATACAATTTATTATTAATAGTAATAGTGGTACAATTGTTAGTACAGTTTACTACATTTGACTGTAACATTCGACTCAAAATTGGCAGAAATGTTGAAATTTACATGAGACTGTTCTCAAAGTATGTACACTGCTCTCTAAGGTACAGTGCGAAAAAATCACCAGGTTTCATCGCATTTTACTTCTGTACTCGTTAGAATTTGTTAAAGTCCCTTGCCATACTCCACTTTTTGCCGATTGCAGAAAGTCAGCCATCTGTTTGACGCTTGCACTGCATGGCTACCAGAAAGGGTAAGTCTAAAGAATGTCACGTAGATATATCCCTAGGGGTAGGGGCGTTTCACTGGAGTGCATGTTGTCCTGAAGGAGTGGGGACTTAAACATCTTTTGTTCAGGGCTAAAATCTACTCACCCACCCTTCCCCGGGACCATAGGGGTAGTGCATAATAGGTGAGAATACAGCACATATTTCTTGCTTCTGTAGTTTTAAGCACTTCCACTGTTTTTGTTTATTATAACACTGTTAAAACATGTTCTGCCTAAGATGTGATTCTCACACCTGAGGATTGAAAATGTTTGATGACATGCCTACTCATGTTTGTGTTCCATTTTCTCATGCCTACTAGATTTATATATAGAAAAGCTAGAGCCATTACAGTATTGACTTATACATTTTGAAATTTTTGCATATTGCATCTAGGAGTTTGTAACTTTTGTGGCATTTAAAAGGCTTCAACCAATCCATTCGTTTAATCGCCAGCCCGTGGGTGTATTTGTTAACAAACTACTCACTTCCAGTACCTAACCCTTATTCAAAGCATTGATTGATGTTATCAATACTGAGTAGACAAGATTTTCTAGCATCTTCAGAAGTATTCAGACATCTTTGGATATTATCAGTATCTTGTGAAAAATCCTGTAACTGTAGCAAAATGTCATATCTGACCAGCTAGTGACTTTGTTGATCAAATATGACGAAAATTTCCTTATTGGGATATTACTGTTGTTTAATTTTATAAACTTTTTAATATCGTTTAAATAATATTATGTTCATTTTATCGCAATGTTTTATAGTAAAGTTATAATTAGTAAAATACACAATAAAACTGCATACATAAAGAAGTATGACCCAGTATGGAAATAATTATCCCTTTCTTTAAGGTAAAATTTCAAGCAACAGCATAAAGTGGATGTGGAAGGGAACAATCTTGCACTATCAAACTAAAAACATTGTCCACTCGGAGAAAATTGCTGCTTTTGACTTTGATGGGACCCTAGCAAAGACGTCACTCTTTCAACATGGTCCAGATGCTTGGTCAGTCCTTTATCCTAACTGCCTTTCAAAACTAAGAGATTTGAACAAAGATGGCTTCAAGCTGACAATCTTCACTAACCAGTCAGCTATTGGTAGAGCCAAGAGTTCTCGAGAAAAGACTATTGCTGAAAAAACTTGTAGGATTAGTGGATTTATTGCTAAGGTAAAAAATACCACCTTGCTTGGGGTTACAATTGTGTTACAATTTAAAATGGTTTAACAATAATTGAAGGTCTTAGATAGTAACTCACATGGATATAAATTTAATATGTAGTACGTTGTAAATGTCCTTAGTGATGAAGACTAACCTAAACATTGGGATCACAAAGTACTTTGTTCTCTTCAACAAATTTGTGGATTCTTTTGATTTCCCTGTTAGAGTGTTGAGAGACTGGATATACAATTTAACATACTTATCTGATGTGATAATCTAACCATTTGTAGATACCAAGGCAAAGGCAGCACGTTCTCCTCAAATATTTTAAGACCCTGAGTGTTGTTTCAGCTGCGAATATTTGAATCTAATTGATCCCAGATGATAGAATGGCATCTTACCAACTATTCTAACAAGGCAGCTTTCATGACTACACCATAGGAAGAAGAAATTTTTGCATCATGGTTGTAGGGCAACTAATGGTTGGCATTGAAGTATAGCTACAATTTTAAGGAGGCTCCATATAGTATCAAAGAAAACGGAAGTTTCCCAGCTTTTTTGCCTTTTTTGTATACAAAATTCACAAAGTAGCTATCATTTGACATACTTAGAGTTAGAGAATAACTTTCTGTAAAAATGTTGTTGTGATTTGTTGCTATGGCAACAGTACGACTGTCATAATAAGACTCTTATTTGACATTTAAAAAAATGATAACTCTGAATTGGCACGGGCAATTATTTTGAAAATAACATATATAGTTCTTAGCAAGATGAGCCAGCGTATAAAACCGTTTGAGAAGGTTTTGCACATTAGAATATTAGAAATAACGGAAAAAGTGTTTTTTGAGAATAAAAAAAAATTAGATGTCAAAACCCTTTTGAAAATTTGCAAAATGATTTAAATTGACATAAATAAAATAATATCCGAAATTGAAGAAAATCGCCCGCAAGAATTTTGAGTTATTTCATGTTGAAAATCAAATTTTGTAATGACACGCATAGGAAAAAAATTGTGCAAGAACGGTACTTGCGCATGCGCAAGTTCAGAACGCAAGCTCAAATGAATGAAGCGCATAGGAAAAACGATTCGTAAAAAATATACGCCGTGCCGCCATCTTTATTTTTATTTGTTTTGCCTTTAAAAGCTTGCGCCATCGAGCCGGTCGAACCCATGCTTTGTGTGGTCAAAATACTCTATGGACCCTCCTTAAACAATACTTTTATTATTTACTAATTGATAATAATAACTTTAGGCTTTATTTATGTGTCATGTCTTTCTATCTGGGAACTCCATCTTTACCACTCCAAGGTGGACAAAGACATTTCACATTGCAATATGGTTTAACGTCCTTATCCAAGAAGACATGAAAGTCTAACCATTTGCAGATGTTAGAGCAAAGGCAGCACTTTCTTCTCAATTATTTTAAGACCCTGAATTGTTGGTCCAGCTGGAAATCGAACCCGAGCCTCCCACTTGATTGACTGGCATGATCTTACCAAATTATTAGGCTAACCAGATTAGTTATAATCATACATGTGGTGCCCAAACAACAAACATGACAAGGACTTTGACTTTTTTACCAGCATTGAACATAATTGCAGCAGCTGTAATGCAGTACTCATAACATTTTCTTCACTTTCAAAAAGTTTGCAATCTTAGATTTCAACCATGCACTTATCATACAATTGCCATGCACTAAGCTGATGCTTGCGTTGATTATACTAATGATACAAAAGTGGCGTGGCTCCTTGACATTACATCCTCTTCAATTGCATGTCATACAACTTAACTTCATTTGCATTTTAATGAAGTACTCACTTTTTCCATTATGTAGTCGTAATACTTATTCTCCAATATTTTTTTTAACTTTTATAGTAATTAGAAATGATCACATCACATAATGATATTGTATACAGTGTTTATTTAAATTGGATTCTTTTTATCCAGGCTGATCTGCCTTTTCAAGTTTTCATAGCAACCACACAGGACTCTAACTTTAAACCCAACATTGGGATGTGGCATTTTATGACAAAGAACTGTAATGGTGGTGTTGATGTTGATCCTGAGAAAAGTTTCTATGTTGGAGATGCTGCAGGAAGAGTTAATGACCATAGTGATGCTGATAAAATGTTTGCTCAAAACTGTGGACTCACTTACTACACAGAAAGTGAATATTTCTCTGGACAAAAGTACTGATTTTCTCTCTAACATTTCCATACTTTCAGTACTTGGTATATTGCTTAACTGCAAAGAACAGAAGCTAACTTGGGTATAAAATTTTGAAGCAATCCCTATTTATAATCAAATGCTAAGGGACATGGCCAATGGTCCTTTAAAAAGTTTGAGCCTTACAAAATGTTACTTGAATTATGTGAGCCGAAAATTAAGAATAATTCAAGAAAAATCTCAGGCTGAATTTCCGAAGAGCTATGAAAATGTTTTACTTTACAGAGACCTCACTAGAACTCATAAATTAACCGTAGCAAGATGAAAAAATATTATCAAAAAACTATTCATTTTTTAATAAAGAATCCATTTTAATTCATATTAATTCGAAAAGTAACTGATGAGTCTCTTGGCCGATACGAAACGCAGCGTCATACAAGCAATGAAAATTTAAAATATACAATTCGCTTTCACATCTTAATTTTCTTTGTTTTTGTTACAATTTTTTTTTGTTTTCATTAGTAACTTGATGTTAGCAAGTTTATTCTGTTTTTTCTCAGCTTTGTCTTTTCTCTATTTCAGAAATTAATTGTATACATCATCTTGATATTATTCAATAAATTTGGGCGAGCCAATGCTATTTTCTTAAGTAGCTGAAAAGAACCAAGAAGATGCGGTTCTAAAACCATTCTTCTATAGACGTGGAGATCCACAGGTAGCCCAAGCTATATTCGTGACTCATAATACGTATTTGAATCCTCACACGAAATATTGCTGTAACAAATCAGCAATTTGTTGGCCAAACCGCCAGCGCTCAAGGCCACACTACATCAGTAACCGTAATTTTTTTCAACGGTCGAGCAAAAATTCAAACTCAGTGGGGCAGACAAGTGCGAATTGGACACCGGAATTACGAAAACCCATTGAGCGCTAAACCAATCACAGTCGACAGTTT
>JAOTRI020106852.1:0-13463 GCA_028564885.2 Zoanthus sanctaehelenae | reverse complement strand
GCAATATTGTATAGATATAAACCACTAAGCAGCGCACAGACTTTAGATTTTGTAAGTTATTGTATTTTCCCGACGCCTATTCAGTTGTATACAGCAACCTTCAGGAAATTTCCAAAATTACAACGACATAGCAATTTATATTTTAAGTAGTTAACATGAGCACAACAGGAAATGACTCAACTACTGAATTTCGCTTTGTGAAAATATCTTTGGTGTTAAAATATATGTTTATATGCTATCAGTGTTAAAATCGATTATTTTGTCTTTTGGGGGCTTGCGGTTAGCACTAAATAAATTGATTTTTAAAAACCTAAAAATTTTCAACAAAGGGTGTTGTATGCCTTTCTCAAATAATAATACTTTCTCAGTTTCCCGCCCGCACTTTCTAAGCTCTGCTTACCCCTAGTATTTAATATTTATTTGTATCAAAAGCAATTAATCATTCATTGGTGGACAATTATCATGTGTTGAGTTCCAATAAAGATAGCAAATATGAGTCTCTTTGCGTGCCCGCGTATGTTGCTTATGTGTATGTACTAAGTTTGATCGTATTCTTGGGTTATATCAAAAGTGTATTTTCTAGGAGTCTTAAGGGTTTAACTTAATATCAGCTAACTCAATTTTAGTTTTACTCATCGAAACTTAGGTACCTTCACGCTTTAAGAGATAATTTGGAAAATCTATACGAGTTTGAACGCCAATTGAACATTTCGCTTATAACTCGGTGCGGCAGCCAGGAAACACAGGAATATCGCCCCCAAAACGGACACCTCTTAGTATGAGTCTCGCTATGCCCCACCACTTTTGAAATCATTGCGCAGTTCCTGGGCAGGCTGGCTTGATTACCGGTTAGCGAGATCAAAAACTCTTGCGCACCCGTTAGATGGTTAATAAAAAGCAAATGAAGTAGACAAAATCAACACAATGCATATTCAAATCTTTGCATGCTATGAATCAGCTGTTGGATAGACTTCCAACTTTGTTACTAAAAATATAAAAGAAAAAACGAAGATTAAACACCAAAGAAAGTTGAAATAAGAAAAAAACTTTTAAGGTTAGAAAAGTTAAAACAACAGAAAAATAAAGCTTTTTAAAAGTCTATTGCAATTTTATAAGAACATTTCAACTTTACTGAAAATGATCACATAGTCGAAAACGTTTTATTTCATCATATTTTATGATAATCATTTAATTAAATGACTATTTTTGTTATTGGACTTGTTTACTGCTGTAATTTTTATTAACGGTGTTTTTTTCGTTTAATGATGAGTATATTTTAGTCAACTAAAAAAAGGTCTATATAATCTAACCATAAACAAACACAGAAAAATTGTATTCTTTCTGTTTGAAATTTTTTTAAGCTTAAGAGTTTTCATGATGCATTTTTAGCAATAAAAACTGTAATTAGAAAAATGCTTATTTTTTTGTGGAAAGAGTAACCACAACTATTTTGAAAACATTTGGCCCCAAATCATATGTCATTTAATTTTAATATTGCCATTGGATGTTATTTTACAAGGTACACGCTGAAACACACCATCGGTAATGTGAAAATAACACGCACTTTATAACGACTCGTAAATCTGTCTATGACAATCAAATATTATTCCATTTCTTAGCATGAAGTTAGCGTTTACTAAACCGTCAATGTTTTCGTTAAGTAACAAGTCAAACTCAGGCTCAAATGAATTACATACAATTCATTACAGCTGTTTTAAGATATGTCACCAAGCGAAAACTTCAAAAGAAAACGGCAAGCAGAAGAGAGAAAAAAGTTATATAGCAGATCAAATACAAGATACTTCTTCTGTTCGTGATAGTCCTGAATAATTTTGGCTTTTCCTTGGAAGAAATCCTTAGTTAGTTTATACGAAACATGTCTAGAATATTCAATGAATATGAGCAAACATGTTTACACTATTACATAATTAGAACTATTTTTCTTTACTTTATGATTACTGTTTGTTATAACAAAGAAACTATAAAAAAGTTCCAAAGAATTTCATTTTATTTGAAGATAAAACGGAATTGGTATGGTAAGCCGATCGTTAAAGTGAATAACATAAAATAACAGATATGCATTGTCATAACAATGCATTGCTTGGACGTGATGTTTTGGATCATGAAAAAGACTCAAAACTATAGCCTCACTGGTAAACAATTAAATATTGTGTTTACAAAAACTGTCTTGACGGAAGCAAAAGTTTCCTCATTTGGAAATAAATCCTTACCAAAAGAATACAATTTGAAGATTGAATAATCAAAATGAAGATTATTTTTTCTTCAAGGTGGAAACTGGAACACGTCATATGGTACGTGACGAGCTTTGATGCCATTAATGGTAATAATGTATGGCGCATCCCAGCAAGGGTAGCATAAATTGAAAATGATCATCACCAAATACACAGCTTATAAATACTGCTGCTGATCGTTCTGAATATCAGTTCGTGGGGCAAAAATACTTTATAAAGAAAAGTGCAAAAAGTACAACCCATAATCAACGCTCTAAAGTTAACTAAGAATAAGATGTCTTGTTCAATCTCGTATGATCTGTTTAAAATTGATTCTGTGTTCGCGTACGAGCGAAACGAACAGTGTTTGCTTCGAGATACAACAGAAAGCAAAGAATCGAAAAGTCCCAAACTTACAACTTGGCATAAAAAGAAAGACTTAGAACTTCAGATGGAAAGAATAACTGAGTGCTATTCCAATACAAATATGTCGCTTCCAACAGAATTTTGTTTAAGAATCAATGATTCTAGATCTGCCGTGCGCTCTGAAGCAAGTTATTCGGAGAAGGAGGGCAACATAAATGTACTGGGCTTCTTCGATTTTTATCGGAGGCGGAACTCAATGGATTTCGACAGGGACATGTCTTGTGTTGCGGCAGCTTTGCAGACGAAATGCGATTGTGGACGATGGAGTAAGGAACACATTTTAATGCAATTTTTTGGTTGAAAAAATTGCTAAAATACTTATTAACAGTTTCTCAAATGAAACACGGGCCACTTATTTAAATATAGTAAAGTGATCGGAGACACACTCACGATGCAAAATGCGAAAATGTTTAAGGCTAATATTATAGATAATATTTTTTGTAAAAATATCTTACTTTTAATTAACAAAACTGGTGAATGTTAAAAAAAGTTAATATTTGATTTTTAAGTTTATCAATTTGGGCAAATAAACCACGCTTATAGACCAAGTTATATCCCATGGAACATATAGCGGTCCGAGTCAATAAAGCAAAGAAATCTAGCTGCTCTATAGATAACGTTTCACTATGAGTGATAAAGTTACAGTAATACAGATAAATAGATAGACTACTATTAACATCTTTTTTGTCATAAGGTAGTTATGTTATATATTTAAAAGGCATGTAGATTCCAGTAATAATAGGTTTATAATAAAACAGTACTTTATTTGAAAGTTGCGAGGATTTTCGTCTAAATTTTCTGGCCTCAAAAGAGGATGAAATGTTTCATCATTATGCTGACGTCATATAAGCTGAGTTCTAGCTGTCAGTTTAAAATATCTAATTCCAAGAAAAAGCTTTAAAGGGACACCATTGTTGTGATAAAGGCAAGCATTTCTTCAACCTACGTAACACTGAACAGTCTTGAATGGAAGGCAAGCCTTTAGGTCAACTTAGTAGATTTACATAAAAAATGGCAAAAACTACAAAGCTACAGTATTTCAGAATGCGAATCTTGTACTACATTATAAGGAATCGTAGTGTACACGATAACAGTCGATCAACCGCCACCTGGTTAGCCCAGTTGGTAAGGCGCAAGTCTGTTGTGCGGAAGGTCTCGGGTTCAATTCCCAGCCGGACCAACACTCAGGGTCTTAAAATAATTGAGGAGAAAGTGCTGCCTTTGCTCTAACATCTGCAAATGGTTAGACTTTCGCGTCTTATCGGATAAGGACGTTAAACCGTAGGGGCAGGAGTAAGACCTTGTAAGGGACCTCGAGTCCTATTATCTCTACTCCTTGGAACCTCACCAAGTTCCTAAATGTTCATAAGAGTAACTAGTTAGAGTAGTAAGATTAGTGACAAGTTTACGTAAACGATTTCTGGATTCATACTTCGTAATCGTATATAAATAAATAAATACAGTGTATATATATATTGATTAACAATTATTGTATTGTATTACTGTATTGTGTTTAATGCGTTTTACAAGAATGCTCAAAATTGATAGATGAAATTGTAGATTATTCACTATAGCGGCTAACATATATATTTAGATGTTAAGAATAAGTATAGCAGAAAAGACACATAATAACAGTAGTTACACGTTTAGATTGCTATAAATCACCGGATTGAATTTCAACAGAATAGAAAGTTTTACAGTTTTAATGTTCGTATCCGATATGACACAATGGTCGGATGTAATGATGAAAGCGAAATGCATGTGGCTATGAAGGTTCATTTATAATGCTCAATATAGAGGTTCAAGTTAGCTACAATCACGTTTGTAATATCAATACTTGAATTCATCTTTATAGCCATAGTACCAAATATAATGGCTTCAAGTTAGCTACTAGCACGTGTGTGCAATCAATACTTGAATTCATCTTTATAGCCATAGTACCCAATATAGTGGCTTCAAGTTAGCTACTAGCACGTTTGTGCTATCTATACCTCAGTTCATCTTAGTTTATAGCCATAACGCCACACATAGAGGCTTCAAGTTTGTGCTGTCTATATAATTTGCATTTACAGATATATCAAATTAAAGACAGCATGTTCTCCTCAATCAGACTGTCACCTTAGCAACTAGGATAATCAGTGAACTGATCATGGTCAGAGCTATGAATCACAGCTGTTGGAAGTAGGTTGTTTTCGATGAACTCATAAATTAAAATCTATCGAGTGTAACACGACTTTTAAGATAAAGCTACTGGGACGGTGTACACAACATTGTTTGAAGGATGATCATAGTTTTATGTAGCGAATTCGAAAAAGAAACCTGAAGGAAAAATTCAGGATTCGTCAGGAATTAAACTTGTCACCTTTACCGTAGTGGCAAAGCAAGTGTTCTAGCCACAGTTATTCGACGCACGTCAATTTTAGTTGGTCCGTTGATTAATTCTACTTTAAAGTATACAATAACATTGAAAAATGTATAACAATCTGGAATACATACCAGGAAAAACTATGTTTTTATTGGTAGTGGGAAAACGCACATCGCAGTTGGTCGCAATAAAATAACAGCCTTCTCTTTCAAGATAGCTGGCCGCTTTGGTTAATTTTCGTAAACTAAACCTTGCATCAAAAGCACATAAAACGGCACCTACCTGGAACAGTAAGAAACAATTGAATATAGTTGCTATAATTCATTTAAAGTAATTAGAACTAACAATAAAATCAAGCTAACGTTTCATTATAACTAGCACACATGTACTATTTATACGTGTGTTGAACATGTAAATCAATAGCTCCTCTCCAACACATTTATATGCATATGATAGCAATCCTAGTGGATCATATACCTTCAGAGAAAATTTCCGCAAAAAATCTATTTGTTTTTAACTATCTATGTTGATAGGACACTGTAATTCATATTTTATAAGTTATTTTTTTCAGGGCCCGGCTGTTCAAAGACTGGTAAAGTTTAACCCGGGATTAAGTAAAAATCCAAGCAGGAATTTCTTCTTTAAGACAAGGTCTAGTTAATCCCAAAATTGCAGCTAAAATCTCTCCTTGTAAGATTAGAGACAAGATCGTCAGTTAAACATTTAACCCTGGGTTTTTAAAATAACATAGCTAGGTGTTTTTTCAAACTAGGTCTTTCTTATCTATTTGTTGCCAAATTTTGAAGTTTAACGTCAAAGATACAAAAAAATGTTCTACGATTTACGATGGTACTGGTGTTTTGAAAAAATATTGTAAAATTACAATACACTACTATACAGAACATTACTATACAATACAATACAATACATAGAATACAATACAATACAGAACATTACATTACAATACATAGAATACAATACAATACAATACAGAACATTACAATACAGTACAAAATAGAACATTACAATACAGTACAATACAGAACATTGCAATACACTACAATACAATACAATACAATACAGAACATTACAATACAATACACAGAATACAATACAGTACAATACAGAACATTACAATACACTTCAATACAATACATAGAATACAATACAAAACATTACAATACAAAACAGAACATTACTATACAATACATAGAATACAATTCAATGCAATACAGAACATTAAAATACAATACAATACAATACAAAGAACACATTACATAGATTACAATAAAATACAATACAATACATAGAATACAATGTACAATACAGAACATTACTAACAATACAATACAATAATTTAAGTTCTTTTTTTCTCTCTCACAAGCAACTTAAATACAGATTGCGAGGTTTCTCGACTGCTTACTGATAGTCTTCTTTAGGCGACGGGGTCGACTGGTTTTGGTATAGCATTATGTATTGTTTACTTTTTATAAATTTAAAGGTGACGAATCATGTTTGTGCCAGGACATACGACATACGACAGGGAGAGCTATGTAGATCTGAGAAAGTGATATTATTTTTAGCTCAAATGTTTGCATTGAACCATTTTACTTAATTTTTCAACGAATTCACAGACAAATACAAAATGTTTGGAAATGAAGGAGATAAGTTTAATATTTATTAACCCCTTCACTGCCAGTTAGTTATCAACACTCAACTTCTCTTTGCATAACAAATAAAAAATAATACATTTGGTAATAAGAAAATGAGAATTGATCAAAGAAAGCAAATCACTAAAGATTAAAAGTGAAATTCTTTCAAACTTGTTCAATAAAAACTATATGGGCTCAAGTTTAATAGGACAACTTAATAATTCAACTAGCAGTGAAAGGGTTCAAAAAACAACTAGCTTGGTTTTTAAGACTAAACTATGCCTGCCCAGTTGTAGCAATATTGAATCACTCGAATTAGGTTAATTTCATTTGATATTTTGTTCTTTGTTCCATCTTTTCATATATTCATTCAGTCTTTCGAAATTACGTGCAATCTTTTCGTTTTCATTTCAATCCTTTTATTATTTTTGTTCAGCCTTTTAAACTTTTTATTCAATCTATTCAAATTTCTTATTCATTCCTTTATATTTTTATTCAATCATTTATATTTCTTGTTCAGTCTTGTGCGGGCAGCGATTTACGTCAAGATTCTATGGATTTGTAAAAACATGGCTATCACCAATAGTGAAGACGTCAAAAATTTTGACGTGTGTTATACAACGAACCAATTGCAAGGAAATATTACTTCACAAAGATAGACTACTTTTTTCTGAGTGGTTTTTCAGTGATCTTCAAACAAACGCGGATTGATAACTTGGCTTACTGCCATTTAATGATCCATTCGACGACCGTTCGATGAGGATTCGTTCCATGAGCTTGAAAGAAACTAATAGGCTTGATCAAGAAGCTTTGAAACTCTTTCCTTCACACTTTCGTCCATCTTTAATTTTGGAAGCAAAGATTCTTGACTTGGATAAAACGGTAAAATTATCGTTTTGGGGTGTACTTTTGTCTAATTCTACAAACTAAACGTTACCCAGACACTAGATTTTATAGTTATAAGCGATGAAACTGCATTTATAAATATGTCATCAACCTAAATCGAATGATTGAATATTGCTAAAATGGGGAGGCATAATAAACAGAACCCACATACAAAACATGAATACTAACAAACTAATAATACGATAACCTACAAAAAGTAAAGAGTATTTCTACAACAACGTATTAAAAAGCAACATTTATAACCTCTACCAGTGAGGACATCAAAGGAAGAATTCAGAAAAGAAACAAAAAAAGAGAAACTGAGCCATTCCAAAATTAAACATGAACTTACATCAGGATCTAACTCAATATTTGTCTGCAAAAACGGACCTTCTTCCTGGTGATCTGGCTGGAGAATAAAAGGACAATTAAATAAAGATTTCATGATGAAAACAGAACGTTTAGTGATGTTGCTGGAACAATAAGAGGTGCATTTAAATTCTTCTGATTACTACATTCCAAGTAAACACGTTTGGGGGCGTCTATGGATGTACGTAGTAACAAAAAAAAATTAAAACATTTCATCTCAAAGAAGACATTTTTAAAGGTTGATTTTACTCCAAAAAGCCCTTGGATTGGTATTCGTTAAAAAATTTAAAACATTTCAAATGAAATTGTAGTTTTAATTACACACTTTTGAAAAGCATAAGTTGGCAGTTGATTGATTTTGCGAAACTTTTCAAAATTTTGTGGGCTTCCTGAAATTTGTTAGCTATGTGAAGTTGATGAGACCCAAAACGGAAATAATAGCTATCCGCAGTTGCAAAGATTCAGACTCAATTATTATGAACAGTATTTTAAGGGGTTAAACCCACGAGAAATGTGGCCTTTAGTACACATTTTATTGAATGCAAGTTATAGCAACTACACTCATGTATACTATATATACTTGTGTGTAACATACAAATCGATACCTCCTCTCCAACACATTTTTATGCATATGCCAGTAATCCTACTGGATAATATACCTTCAAAGTTAATTTCCACACACAGGACCACTGTAATGTAAACATGTTGTAGAATATTTTTAAAATTCAGGTTTTTTTAAAATAACCTAGATATCTTTTAACCTAAGTTAGTTTTTTTCCGATCTAGGTTATATTTATTCGTTCTATCTTTTGAGAGCTGGCTTAGGGTTCAACTGGCAAGGAAGGTTTAGGAAGGACGTGCGCCATGCCCAAATAGCGCATAAATTCAAAATATGGCGCATTAAAAAGTCCATTAGCGCCGGTGTCCCAGGCCATTCCCACAGAACTTGCGTTGATTTTCATTCCAATTTCGTGCAATGGTAGATCGTTGTTCTTTCGCAACGTTTCACTGTACATTAGGCAATATCCACGATTTGTGAATTGCTGATTATGTGTTTTCCCTTAAAATGTTATGTATTCAAAATGACAACACAAATTTTCTCTGTAAAGTTGGTGTCGTTAATAACACAATAACAATTTCATAGGAGACAAAGATTTTCAATCTGCTTCAGTTAATACATTTGTTTATGTTTGAGTACTTGAGGAATAAATCATGTTGTCCGTGTCTTGACGTAGCCTGGTGAAAACCGAGGGTGAATTGGGAGAATTTGAAAGCAGATCGGTGAAAATCTAAGACGCAGCTGAGTGTTTTCACCTGTTGGAGAATTCTTTTAAACTTTGCCGAGGTTTTCACCAGCCAATGTAGGCACGGAGAGCTTGCTTTATTTCTTTTATATATTATTATTTTCCGTTTTAACAAGGAGAACGATTTTATGCGAAACGCTTATATAGGCTTCTTGAAACTGTAACGTCTCACATCGTAGAGACAGCAAACATATATTCATCACGTCATTTTCGTGCTTCAAATCGCAATGAAAACACATGCATATCCAAACTATTTCAAAATAAGTAGTATGTTAATTAACGCTTATAAACAAAAATCTCTTTGCTCTTCAGCTTTTGGAGAAAAAGAGAACAAAAGTTTTCATTATCTTTGGTTCAATAAATATTAATTCAATTTTTTTTATTTATGTTGTAGCTTTAGTTTTATATGTCTTGTTAGTTTACAGTGGGATTTTGAAGATTTTGAGCGCCTAGTTTATTTGCCGGAGTTAATTCGCTACGTAAAGTGGCTTCAAAAATGTTTTTGTAGAGTTTGAATGAAATTTTTTACCGAACAACTTCGCACAGAGGAGGTATGGCACGTTAAAATATGATTGATAATACAAAATTAGTTGAAAACAGTTGTAACACGTAAAGCTTGATGTAAGGGTGTAGCACCATCTTATTTAGGCCCTTAGTTCCTCCAGTAGCATAGGCCATTAACGATTCTTTATCCTTCTCATCCTGTCTTGAGCTAGTCTCCCACAATTCAATTGTGGCCCCAGCTCTTCATCTCTGCTTCAACATCACGCCTCCAGGTGTTTTTGGCGAGTCCTTTTATTCGCTTATTCCTTGAAGATTTCATTATAGAGCTTGCCTTGTAACACTCTAGATGTTTCCTTAACGTGTGGCAATCCATCTCCATTTGTGACGCCTGATTTGTATTTGAATGGATTCCTGACTTGCTTGCTTCTAAAGACCTTCATTTGTTATTCTTTCCGTATAAAATTTCTTCAAGATTATTCTCAAACATTTGTTGGCAAAAATATTTGCAACTTGTGGTTAGATGACTTTGTGTTTCGCCATGTGGACACTTTTCTCATTTAAATTGAGGATTCTGAGCTTTGTTCTGCTGGAGATGACACGCGATCGAGTTCCATACTTTCTTCAGCAAATTAAACGTCTCTCGTGCTTCAATGTTGATTCTGACTTTAATGTTTTCGTCAGTTCCTCCATTCACACTAACCGCGCTTCCTAGTTATACAAATGATGAAATTTCCTCTAGATTCCTACCACTGATTTTAATACGCTTACTTGATGCGCAATAATTATTAATCTTCATGATTTTATCAGCATTTGGCTTTAGCCTCAGTTTGGCAGGATTTTACAGCATCACTGTGGTTTTGTCTTGCATTTGTTGGTTGTTGCTAGAGAGGAGTGCGATGTCATCTGCGAAGTCAAAATCATCAAGTTGTTTCTGTAGGCTCCACTGGATGCTGGTTTGTTGATTATTTGTAATCTCCCTTGTTCAATCGATAGCAAGCAGAAATAAGAATGGTGACATCAACTAGCCTTGTTTTACTCCCGTCTTTACCGCAAAACAATCAGACAATTTTCCCAGCATAAATTGCTTCACAGGTCATCACATTAAAAGAGTTCTTGATAATCCTGATGAATTTTCCTGGAATGCCGTAATGCATCACAAGGTTTCTATCAGGGCTGTCAAAAGTTTTTTCAATATTTATAAAGTTAACATAGACAGAGGTATTCCATTTGATAGACTGTTTGATAATTATTCAAAGGGAGGCTATTTGGTTAGTGCAGGAAAAGTCAATTCCTGAAACCTGTTTGCTGATCTCTTAACATAGCATCAACACCTATCTGTAGACGCGTCAACATGTAACTATGTTTAGGATCTTTCCAACCACTGTAGCATCATCATCTGCTTTTAAATATTTTGTAAATCAATTGATCACCACTACAGCCAGCGCATTTTACTGAACAATCAGCATGGACACAATATATTTCTTAAACTTAAACTCAAAAAACAGTGAAAATCTTATCGGGGAATCACATGGAAATCTTTTGCAAATGAGCACAACCATTAAGTACAAGAGATCGAATTTGGTACGTCAAAAAACCTTTCTCATACTATATATGTGATTACTATAAAATAATAACAAATGATGAAAATAAATATATATTACATATATTTAGTCTAAAGATACGGATGCAGTGCTCAAGTTGTTATCAAATACAGTCTGTGGTATTTTTTTAAATGGGAAAAAAAATCTTAGTTGCATGGTATTTTATTGATATTAATATAACAAGGTTTTTCATTGGCTGACAAGTGATTAAAAACTTACCCCAACTCCAAAATTGCTAATCCCAAAGCGATCCAGTTCAAAAGCTACAGATTCCATTCCCAGTACATATACTTTCTTGTTACTAGGAAACTTTACTACATGTTTCAGGTAATGAGCTGCAACATAAGCAGTGCCAAATATTTCATCCTGCAGAAAACCAAAATCACATTAGGACTTTGAATCAGAGGCATAAATTTATACTATCCAGTGGGGAATTAACTCTTAGGGAAATTTTCAAAAAAAGTTTGGCAACATTATATTTTTATGGATGTTGTCCTTCAGTGGCATCTTTGAATAAAAATTTTAGGTCAATTATTTAGTACATGAGTTCTTGTGGGTCTTAATGCTGTCAAAATTTAGATTAAAATTCTGTTGTGGCCGAAATCCGTTTAACACTGAACGGATCTATCTCAAGATTCCACATATTTCCACCCGCCTAAATCATTAAATCACTAAAATCTTTCAAAAAGAGGGAATAAAGGTATGTATCATACATAGATCATTTACCCTCAAACAAGCCCAATCCAACAACAAGAAGAGCACCTACTTAAGAAACAACTGCCCCATTGCACTTACATATATAGATACCAACCCCAAAAATTTGAAAAGCGGGAGATATTTTTGAGAGTCGACTTTTATTTTGTTAGCACATTCGATCTTATCTAGTGGGAGTTAAAGTTGTATGATTTGTGACACAAAAAAGACAAGGAGGAAGTCTGTCAAGTATTTTTTTTATTAATTGTTTGATATTAGTGGACGTAACAAGCAGAAGATTTATGTACCAAAGTGGGAGAGCAAGAGACGAGGCAAAAAAGCAAAAGTCTCCCGCAAAAAGCGGGAGAGTTGGCATCTTTGCACATACCAAATTATGCCTATTTAGAAATGCTGTTTACCAGATTACATGCAACAAATCCACTCAGTTTTACATTAGGAGCACCACACATTGTATTCATGATTGCATAAAATTGTCTCTAAAATGAAAATTCCTTTGAAAAAAAACATGTGTCTGCAAAAATAGATGTCAAAGGAAATAAAATAAAAACTACAGTATTGTATTTGCTTACAAAAAGTCGTTTAAATATCAAGTAAACACAAGGCAACGTTTAACACCAGAGAAGAATACAGCAAATTTGCAAACCTATTCTAATAAATTTGCTTTGTTACATATTCAATAAAAATTATGTGCTTACCTCTTAATTATTATCCCTAGCCATTCTTTGTTCCCTTCTATTCAATTTATATTTTATACTGCAAATATTCTTTCTTCAATGCCTGATGATCCCATGAACTGGCAAATCACTAGGGCAATTTTACAAACTTTTTTAAAACAGTAGTTTTAGGCCTCAATAGAATTTTAATCTAAATTTTGACGACGTTACAACCCACAATAAATTCATGTGCTGTATAATGACAGCATACATAAACAGCCATTTGGTATACACAAACAACTATGATTGATTAAACTTAGCATTGTCAATAAGGTTTTATTATTATTATTATTATTATTATTATTAATATTATTATTATTATTAT
This sequence comes from Zoanthus sanctaehelenae, assembly GCA_028564885.2. NCBI lineage: Eukaryota > Metazoa > Cnidaria > Anthozoa > Zoantharia > Zoanthidae > Zoanthus > Zoanthus sanctaehelenae. Next base: position 374 of record JAOTRI020106852.1, on the reverse strand, counting down.
TACTTTTACTATTATAATGGTGGTTTCTGGGAGGCCCAGCGATTAGCCTTTTTTGATGTCAGGGTTTGTCACTCCAATGCTGAATCCTATAGGGACCTCGAAACGCAGCAAAAATATCGTCTACACGAGAACGAGAAAAAACGGCCTAATGCAAGCAGTGTGCTAGATATCGAGCATAGAACTTTCGCCCCTCTTATTTTTATAACAACTGGTGGAATGGGGAAAGAGTGTTTAAACTAACACAGCAGACTTTTACAGTTGATCGCTATCAGGAAAGGAGAGGATTGCGCCAAAGCAACTATTATTACTCGTGGTACCGTGGTACCACGAGTCAACGTTTGGATTCCATTTCTTTTTCTTTTTTCTTCGTGTCG
>JAOTRI020106851.1:0-24157 GCA_028564885.2 Zoanthus sanctaehelenae | reverse complement strand
AGCCAGGATTTTTGAGAGGGGGGATCCAACTTGGTATAATGAAGGTAGTATTGATGTTTATTCGAATACCAGGGCCGAAAAAGGGAAGCAGATTATGCAATTACTATTCGCTTTTCACATGGGAAGAATAGAACAAAATTAACAATTGTTTCTAGCACATAACTTGAAGTCATTATATTGGGAACTATGGCTATAAAGATGAACTCAGGTATAGATAGTACAAACGTGGTAGTAGCTAGCTTGAAGTCACTATATTGGGTAGTGTGGCTATAAAGATGGACTCCAGTATAGATAGCACAAACGTGCTAGTAGCTAACTTGAAGCCACTAGATTGGGCACTGTGGCTATAAAGATGAACTCGAGTATAGATAGTACAAAACGTGCTAGTAGCTAACTTGAAGCCACTCTATCGGACGCTACGATAAGCGAAAGATTACTACGGCAAAAACTGGATAACCTTTAATTAAACACTAGAATGTTACGGCAAAATATGAAACGGTCTTCAAGTTAGTTTTTTTTGTCTCCTTGCTAGACGAACTTCTGTAATATAGATCTGTATGTGACTTTGCCATGTAAGGTTAGAATCGGCAATTGCAAACAAATATATTTATTGTTTTCAAAATCTGAGATTCAGAATTATTCTTGAATTATTCTTAAAATTTGACCTGTTTCAGTCAATATTTGTGTGAAATTACAAAGTATATTCTTATAACAAAAAGACTGAATCGCACAATTTTACGGCAATATTCTGTGGATCTCATTCAGTTACATATTTATTTAGTTTTGAAATAAAGATTTTTCATATTTTGGTTGTTACATGGCGCGATTTTTAGATTTCAGATTTTTAACATTTGCTTTTTGATACTTTTTATTATTTTCATTTTATAAACCTTGCTGTCAGCTTAAACATATCTAGAATACTAACAACTACCATACAATTTCACAACAGAAAAAGTGATGTTTCAAGAGGAAGTTACAAGTCGTTACCACTTTTAATTTTTATTTTAGATATTGGGTTCACGTCCGAAGCATTAGGCAAGTGAATAAATGCAACTTTTCAAAAGCATTTCCTATATTTATAAAACTACCAGTTAACTACCTTTTATGTATAATGCAATATATTCAAAACAGAGTATATAGATTTCGCAAAGACGTGGCGTTGTGCTTTCAAGTTGAAAAAATGTCTGTTCTTGCTCTTGCTTGATAAGTTTTGTAATAAAGTTTGTTTTCTTCGTTTCACAATGTTGGCTATAGAAAAATCTATTAAACACGTTTTCGACAAAATCATTTGCGTTGTGTCATTATGAAATATTGTCGTTAAATATGATTAACAGTAAGTTAGATTTATATTCCGGTCTGTTGTCAAAAGTGTTTTGATGTTTAAACAAGAAAAATATTTCGCGTAAGAATCAATATGCAAACTATTTTTTTTCCACGAGGGACTAGAAGAGCGCTGCAAAATGAATAATTGATTTTCTAAGTTATTGCTTTCCGTAGACGTCGTTATTTCTAAACAGGTTTAATCTTTTTTCAATTTAGTTTTTTTTGAGTGAATAGTAAAAAATATGTTCTTGTCTAGCGGAGTTATGGCTTTTTATTTAAATGTTCTCGCCCTACAAAACTATATAAGTTATATATAATTGAAGGAAATTTATGTGACTTTTTTATGATAATTTTGGCGAACTGAAAGGAGTTAATTTTTTGATTGTATACGTACGATTCCTGTAAATGATTTCTTGTCTTAAGCACCTGCTAAAAACCGGCGTGGATCTATTTTATTGTTTTTGTATGCATGCATAATCTATTGATCAACAAAGCAGGTTACGAGCGATTTGGCAGCAACAAATCCTCTTTATTTGAGTTTATTATTGAGTTTAAAAGCACATTCAAAACTAAACTGCCCAGAAAGAACTTCAATGGATTTCACGTTGCATTGTTGGATTTTGCTTGCCGGTCTCTACTATGTAATTGAAGGTATGAACAATTTGAAGTTAAATCTTTACATTAAGGGCTATTCAAATATATAAACTCGCGACATTTCCAAAATAATTGCTGTGACTTTTTTTTTACTAACTTGTCCTTAATACTAAATTACAGCGATCGTGTTTTACGCCATAACTTATTTATGCACGTTGATTTTTCTATTGCCCTAATCAGTTTTATATTATGCAACTTGAAATATCGTTATTTTTGCAATTTTTGGATCGAAGAAATTATTATTATTATTCGAACTTCTATATATAATTAATTGTATACGCATTGCAGTATATAGATAAGATTCGAAACCAATTTTCATTTTTTGTCAGGCTTGTTTAATTTTAGTCTTTTAATTTTCAAAACATAACATATTTAATATTTATATATACTTCTAATGTTTAATGACGTGAATTTTAATTTAGTTTCAGCTGCTAGTGCGTGTGTTTTGATTAGGCCAGACTTGTGTAAGCGCTATGATTGTTCTGTCTCCTTAGTTGTAAGAATTAACAGTTTCACTAAAGGCTTGTGAAAACCATATCGAACTTTAGGGCAGTCCTTTCTCGAGCACGTGAAAATTCTCGACTGCGAGTTTTTGATTTTCAGTGGGTCAAGTTGTTCAAAAGCCGATTAGCTCTAAGCCAGGGTTAAATGTTTAACCCACGACCTTGTTTTCAATCTTACAAGGAGAAATGTTTGCTGTAATTTTGAGATTTAACATGACTTTACCAAGAAAAGTCCAAACTGTATTCATGAATAACCGTTTTACCTTTTCTTAAAGAAGAAATTCGCGTCTGAATTTCTGCTTAACCAAGGGTTAAACTTAACCAGCCTTTGATCCACTGGGTCCTGATCTACTGTCGAATTCTCCCACATGCGTTTGCCTTGGTTTTTATTTGGCAGTGAAGGTACAGAGAATGATATCTTTTGTAAATTCTTAACTGTAAAAGTGCCGAGTTTTGTATTTTAGATTTTAGTTATGTTTTTTTTTTAATATCTAAATCACTTGATTGTTAACATTTTAATTTATGCTTCTCTTGGTTAAAGTTTGATGGTCCAAGTAGTTAAGGATTGAGCCAAGGTTTTCTATTCACTGTTGACATTTTCTTTGTGCAGTTTCTGCAACTAAAGTTTGAATTTTTATGATCATCTCTATAATTAAGGAGTTATCTTCTGTTGGGTTTTTATTGTAGAAAATCTTCAGCAATTCATAGTACGTTTAGTGAAAATAAAATTTCCCATAAATCATTGTACGTTTTATAGAAGTTTCTCGTATTTGTTAATGTTAATTCGCCACGTGGTGCTTCAGGCTAACAGCGGGGACGTTAGTTAAAATTTGCGCATTGTCTTTATTCATTTTGAATTAAAATATATTAGAATTTTTGTTTGGTCTTAATTATAAAAAGCGAATTTGTTTATTTTTTCAAGAAACAGCGTATTGCCCGTCTTTTGGGAAAAAGGTAGCGTTTAAAATTAATTTTAGATAAATAGATAGATGGATAGAGAGATGGAGAGATAAACAGGGAAAGAAAAAAGAAGGAAATAATAAATGAAAGAATGAAAGAAAAAAGGAAGGAAAGAAAAAAAGAAAAAAAAAGAAAGAAAGAAAGAAAGAAAGAAAGAAAGAAAGAAAGAAAGAAAGAAAGAAGAAAGAAAGAAAGAAAGAAAGAAAGAAAGAAAGAAAGAAAGAAAGAAAGAAAGAAAGAAAGAAAGAGAAAGAAAGAGAGAAAGAAGAAAGAAAATAATAATAATGAGAAAAAACGAGAAGAATAACTAGAAAACCATTTAAATGTTTGTTAAATCTATTGCGAAGATTTGCTCTCGGTAATTTAAAATGTAAAAAATTATTTTCATGGAACGCTAACTACATCTTCTTCTGCCACATCCAAACCAATAGAGATTAAAAATAGGGACAACAGAAAAAGACAGCATAAACTAAGCAGGAAAAGAAGAGATGCTGACATTAGTAAGGACAAAACATTTACCTTACCATTTTTAGTATATTTTTTAATACCAGCTTCAAATTTCATTTTCATGGGCTTATCATTGGTAGGCTCGGCAGACAAAGTCATTTTGGTCATGGCAGCCGTTGGAAAGCATGGATAGAAACCAGACGTGATCTTGTCCAGATCTGGGTATTGACCTTGGGTGCAGACCTGAGCGCCCAATAAATCCTCACCCTTGCACTGTTTTTCAGCCTAAGGTAAAATAAAAGAAATGTTTAACTATAAGAGAGGTAACACTTCTTTTGTATTAAATGCAAGAAGTGCAGCTCGTTACTGCTTCGTTCTTTGAGTTTATTTTCTGTTCTTTATTTGTATAATTACTTTAAAAGCAAAAACAGAAAGCTACATTCCCAAGAAAACTTGCCTTCACTATGTTGTTCTGTCTTATCTTTATGTTGACTATTTCCCTCCTCTGGTGACCTGCTCTTTCCTCCCGCTCACAGAAACCGTTTACGTTTGAACTGAAAAAACATATCATTAGCATAAAGCAGTTTAAAACGTTATTATTACTTAGATTACCTTTTTAATAAGTTTAGATAGACCGTATGCGTCATTGAAGTCATCTAGATGAAAAGTACAACCCTTTAACAATACCAAACTTCGAAAATTAAATTGTTTTACGCGGTTTTTGATACAGTTTTTGGGTTTTAAAAAGTCAAAACATAACAGTTTTGGTTAGTTCCATTCTGAAGTCCTGGTTGAATACTAATACTATCAAAACAATATTTCCTTTCTTTACGGTTTAAAACTTAATAAAGTACTTTGTTTAAAAAGTTTTTCTTTGTAGTGACAGCGAAGAACCTCTTAGTATAGAACACGTTTTTGAGTATGTTTTCCTTCCTCCAACTTGTTTTCATTTTTCTCATCTTTTTTGATTATGTAGTATACCTATACGTTTGGAAAATAGGTGACAATACTTGTTCATCTTGACATTATAAAAGCGATATAGGGACTTTTAAAAATGCATGTGTACGTGTCTCGGAAAGGAGTCAGGGGCTTTGCAGTGAAAACGTATACTGAATCAATAATATATACAGGCCCGTAGCCAGGAATACTGAATCAATAATATATACAGGCCCGTAGCCAGGAAGAAACTAAAACCGAGGCGCGAAAGACCCAAATGGAGTAGCACGAGCGCCGAAGGCAAGAGAATGACCACCGAAGGGGGAAGTTTTTAGGAGGGTACGGGGGCATACCTCGCGAGAAATTTTAAAATTTAGACTATTAGAAATGCGATTTCCAGCATTTTTGAGGGCTTTTTGCCAACCTTTCATAAACAATTTTAGGTAAAATTTTAAAAGCTTACTGAGGCGAGTACCTCGGTTCGCCTCAAACTGGCTACGGCCCTGAATTAAAACATTTAAAAAAAAACTGTACAACTGAAATTGCCACGAAAGGTTCCTATAGTCCGAGGATAAAATTAATCAAAGCTATGAATCGAGAAATAAATTGTTTTCTTAAAAGAAATTGAGATAGCTTTCTTTTCCTTGAATTTAAAAAGGTGAGTTATTTTTGCTAAGATATTTTTACTCGACTACACGTGATATATTTGAATGCTTTACAGTTTTTTCAATGTCATTCAAGAAATGCAGCATGTTTTCCATTCCTTTCTGTTATTCACTTGGATAAGGACGTTCAGCCGTAACTCTAGTCTCCGGCGACACTATAGGGAGATTTAAGAGAACCCACACATTTGTCGAAAAGAGCAGGGTAGTGTTCCCAATGTAGTGGTCTACCTTCCCACACGAGGCAATCTATACGGTTATTAAAATGTGTGATCCAGTGTAGTAATAATAATAATAACAATAATAATAATAATAATAATGATAATAATAATAATAATCATAATGATAATAATAGCCTTGAAAAAACTAAGGCGAACGTTTGGGAGAGATCAAGAGTAGTTCTCTGAACTCTTGTTGAGCAGCCAAGGGTTTTCACCTGTGCAGGAACTCTGATCAAAACAACCAATCAAAACAGACGTGCTATTTAAATTATTAACTTATTTTATAAGAGAACTCGCTTTAGGAGTAAATATGGAAATCGTCTTTAGTACATATTCTTTACAATCTAGTAAAATATTAATAAACACGATTAGTTAAAAATATATTTGCTCGGATGCAGGTTGACTAAACTACCCATGCTTATCGTGAAAGCTTGTGAACTTACTCGAGTCTGATCAAGTTTTTCTCTTTCTGTGGAAGAGCATGTTTGACTTCAAATTTTGCGGTCTCCATATTCAACTCATACTGCGCATTTATTCCTACATCCATCTTTCCCTTTGTCTCATGTTGCAGACCTACTCGTACGAATGGCGTGTGGGCTCCCATTCGGGCCGCAACATGGACAGCAGCTCTATATGAAAAATAAATTCGTTATAAATAATTTGCTATTTGAAATTAAAAAAAGTTTAAAAACTGAACAGAATAAAAGGAAAAAAGAAAAAAGAAAAGAAAATCATAGTTTATGACAATGATAATGAGGTTAAACAATAAGGACAGTTCCTTGTACTAAGAATAACATTTTTTTCATTTAGGTGTCAATATAAACTTTAGCTGGCCAAAGGTCTATTAATATGGGACATCGTCTTTACCAGTCTAAAGTGGACGGAGACCTTTACATAACTAAATAATTATTTATTTTAAGTCACCGAGTGTTGGTTCGGCCAGGAATTGAACCCAAGCCTCCCGCACCTTAACAATTAGACTAACCAAACGAGGACTTGCTGCATAACTTAATCTACTCTGTGTGTTTCTTCATTTTGATACACCAAAATGTTTTTAAATACCAAGAGTAAATTAAATGTTCTTTCATTTTTGTTGCACTAAAATATTTTACATCTAAAATAGTGAGGTCTAACATGAATGAAGACTGGCCGGCCCCGGAGCGAGTCAATGATGCAGACCGCTGACTGGCTGAAGCGGTGGGCTGCCAATATTCTACTAAACTATACAGTCTGAGTTGCTTCCGACACAAGCATGATTGATTATTTAGATCCATAAGATGGATAAATGGCCTGGCAGACAACAGCAACCATAGTTTTACAAAGGTATCCCAACTCTACCAGGACTTGAACTGATTTGTGCGACTATTTTTCCCGTCTAAGGTAACTCAGCGTTCCATCTTTCTGAGGTAGGTAAACAAGTACCAGCGTCTGCGGGAAGGTAACCAACTATTGATTAGGTTCCCGTCCTAATTGTGGGATGCAAAAATCCTATTTGCTTAACAGTACAAAAAACGAAGATAAGTAGCAACTCCATGGATCACTTGGATTTAATTAGATTTTATGCATTTTGTAGTAAAGAATTTCGTTATAGGATTGAGGCAAATACTTCCGGGAAGACGCTCTATCCATTGAACTACAAGGAGTCTTAAAAGAATGAAGTCATTGATTTGTTATGTTTTTACATAGATTTGAAAGCAGAATCCTCTGTGTCAAGCAAGCACCCATACGTTATGATTTAATTTCCGCCATAGCTACCATTTGACAAACTGGCGGTACAATAATCTGTAAATACCAGTCATAATCTCAGACTTTTTCTGAGTATTATTGGTTTGACAAAAAAGACAGAAGTTAGAATCTATTACTACAAACCAGTGCCTAAAGATTACTTACAGATTGTTGTAAGTTAGTTTTTACCTAGGTTTGATGATGACATTGCCGTCGACCTTTTTGAGATTCAACAGGTGCAGAATTCCGGCTTTCAGATTACTTGTAATCTCTGCCTTCACGTGGGAAAGGATACTTGCACGAGCATGGAGATCTAATGGTATGCCCACAAGAGTTGGGAAGATCTGTCTGGCTTCCACAGCTTGGAATGCTTTTGTAAATTCCGAGGTTATCGTGATTCCTTTTCTCGTAAGGCGAATTCCTTATAAAGATTTTCCAGTAACATAATAAAAGTGTGTCTGATAGGCGATAATGAATAAATTATCGTACAAATTGAGGTATTTAACATTATTAATTTCATGTATTATTTTTAATAATTAAGGCGGGACTTAACCTAAAAGAACTTTTTCTTCAAATACCAACTTTTCAATGAGTTTATACCATGTTTCAACAGATGACTTCTAAACATGACCAGCAACTGCATGTTTGAGTCTCTTGTTACCATGGTAACAGAGCCTGCTTCAATAAACTGCTTAAAAGCACCCTCTCCTTCAGAAAAAAAAATGAGCAAAATAACTAAACCGAATGACTTGAAAATATTTTTTACAGATGGCCAGTATGAAGGTCTTTGTTTTGTGCATAGAACTTTCATTTATTTTAAATACTTGCTGAGAGAAAAATATTTAAGCCTAAACTTTAGAGAAAACAAGACTTTTTTTCTTCAATTTCTTCCTGCCATACTAAAATAAAGCAGCAGAGTTACCTAATCTTGGGTTTATTCCAAAGGGGGTTTGCCTTACAGAATATTCAGATGTAATATAAGGGGCAACTTTAAAATCAGAGAGTAGAAGAGTGTTTGCAATGAAGCATTTTTGCTTAGATACTAAAGCTCAAAATTATATGGGGTAAATAAAAAAATGCTGGAGTTCGATTTCAACACTTTCTCAAGAAATAACAGTTGAAAAGGGTTTATGACACATCAGAAAAGACAGAAAAATTATAAAGTAACCCAAAATTTGAAGCTAGATGAGAGGGAAGGCACTCAGGTTTAAATTAAAGAAAAAATAAGAGTTTTTTAGGACCACCCTCCCCCCCAAAAAAAACTCTTCATATATTTTTTTAAGTTAAGTCCCACCTTAAGACCGCAACTCCAATAAGCTTTCAATTATTTTCTGTCCCCTCCCCCCCCCCCCCCCCATTTATTCCGACCTCCATCTTTATTTGGCACCGAAGAGTAGAGGAATATCTAGAGACAATCAAGTTCAAACTAAAAACCCTTCGTTTTAGGCAGTGGTAGTTTTTGTTTTAGTGCATTCGTTGTAAAAGTTTTTATTATAATATAAAACTGATTTTTATCTTTTCACTACCATTGTAAAACTCCGCTGTATCTCTGAGAAGCGTTGCGTTGTAAAAGATCTGTTTTTTTTTCACGTTTTTTTTTATAAAAACCAGTCAATTTTACCGAGGCTCATTGATCTTAACCTCCCCCTAAACCAGAGTTTGATGAATGTTTTATATGCAAAAAAAAAGCAAAACTTACTGCTTCTGCGACTCCACCAAAAGCAAGAAGGCTGTCATGTAGGGCTAATGCCATGTTCATCGTACTCTCGGTGATCACTGTCGGAGTTGGCTCAGTAAGTTGATTTAATGATTTGTCGCAGCGATGCCACAGCACGTGTAAACTAAGGGCTAACCTGAGGGCGTTTTTTGTTGTTTTGGCGTTACATTCTGGGTTAAATGTTCCTGCTGAAACCTGTATTTTGCTTTTGCCCTTGCAGTACTTTGTGTATACTTCACGTGCTGACATGTTTAAAGTATACTCTATGGGGGCTTCTTGGTGGTGTTCTATGTAAAGCTGTTCGTAAACAGTTGCTAACCCTTTTAAAGGGCTTTCATGCAGTAACTGCGAACACTCCTCCATTTCTTCTATTTCTACTTTGACGCGATCCTGATATATTATCAGGATCCTATCTGCAAGCCCGTTTCGGCAACGGATGACCTTCGGCCAAATCTCCGTCAAGAAGCGTCGCGGGGTAGTGAACGTGGCCAAACTCATCCGGGCACTTTGAATTTCCACACGCTTTCCTTTGGATCCCTTGACCGAATACCAATATTCGCCGTCGTATAATTTACACATTCGCTCCATGGTTAGGGAAGTATGAGAAGATGACCTTGATGAGGAAGTCAGTTTGTTCAGAAAGGTGTATGCTTCGTCGATGCATAACACAGGGACGCTTTCGTCGGTTCCCTTATGGAAATTTAAAAAATGGTTGAAAAGGCCATTTGATGAGGTTTCATCAACCAAAATACTTCGGTCAATTCGTTGCTCTAAGTGACCAATTAAAGGTTGCACGCAGCCAATATTGCAGGCTGGCGTTTTTCCTGCGCCTGATGGGGCAAGCCCAACAAAAAACAGATTTCCCTTCTCCCTCCACGAATCGAATAGCTTCACAGTGGTGTTGCCAATCAAGGCGCTTGTGCACGGGAGCATTCCAGCCAAGAGCAAATCGCGTGACGTGCCGTGACTTGTAGCAAATGTTTGCAACCATTCTGCAATATTGGGAGGAGCGATATCATCCCACGGGATTTGAATCTCCGCAAGTTTTTGCTCTAGATCCAGCACAGACTTTACCTCTGCAGAAGCCATTTTGATTGTGTGAAAGTTATGAGACAAACTGCAACACATACGTGATATTAATGCGTTGGCATAACGCAATACGGCTGCGCAGAAAAAGGTGTCACTTTATTTTTCGCCGGCTTTTCCTTACATTTATTTAATTTAGTGAAATTTGTTCCCTTGATTGTTGTATATGGAAAACACCCGGCTGAGGAAATTGCAAAAGTTAAGGAGACAGAAATACAGTTAGCTCTAAAACTCCAGCGAGTCCAGAAAAACACTTTGTTTACTTTAAAGTTGGCATTCTTGTTGTTTTCAGTAAATTTTTCATGATATCAAGTCTCTAAACGTCGGTAATCAATATGTTCCCCTGAAACATGTCAATCATCTGGTGGACAATGTCTTATTGTAATCGCAAGAGTTTCGTAAGTGCAACATCTATAAAGAATTTTGCCTTTATGAGAGTTGAATTAGAACTATTAAATTACACAGTACTATTAATCATGCTTTGAGTGCACGATAAAGTCTAAAACGTTTTACATGTGCCCAAAAAAACCCGTAAATTATTCGGTAAAATACAATTTAGTAGTCTAAAAACAAAACAAGTAAAGACTCGGCTACAACACGCTTTTTTTTATAACAACAGTGTTTTTTCGTTTCAGCTTCAGTATTCTAAACTTTTTGACAAATATCAGCCTCATATATTCTTAATATATTCGAAGCATTACTACAGTCTGACAACATATTATCAACCTTGATGCAAATTTTCATATCTAGAATAAAAAACTGAGCCTGGCATATCCCTTAGGATATTCTTAACTTTTAACCCATTTTCAGCCTCGATATTCTTATAAAAAAAAGCGTGTACCATTAGAATTAAAAAGAACCGCAGACCAAGAAGCAATGTGCAAGATAAAAAAGCAAGCCAATTTTTTTTTTAAAAAAATGAAAAAACTTTGCGAAGGTGTCGTTCTGCTTTTTGATGACGCACAATAACTTGAATAATTGCTTGGTAATAGATCCAGCCGAAAAACTTTGTTATCAAGATTTCAGTTGTAAATTAAAATGACTTAATCACTTTGCAATTTAGATAAGCGGATGTTGCTGCCGATGTGCGATAAAACCCACTGTTTTTAAAATTAGTATCTGACAGAGATCATTGAAACTGACGTATCATGGACGTCTTGGGCATGGTTTTCTCATATTAGCGAGGTTATTGCCACCCGCAGGGTCTTGATCCAGAGGCCCAAAACCCGAGGAAAAAAGGTTTTGGGGCACATCACATCCGAGGATAACCCGGTTTTGGAGTGAAGAACGAGAGTAAATAACTTGCTTTACAGTTATTCATTTCAGTTGGTATCATGAACGTTAATAAATCAGTATCGGATTGATGGAACATTTTACATGGATTTCCGGTCAACTCCTGCGAACTTGTATAATTTATTTAGTAGCCCAGTTTCCTTTATATTTTACAGTAATCTTCAACCGCGGATTGGCGAAACCTTCGTTTAAGGTCTTATTTCAAGATAGAGTTATTCCATCATTCTAATTTTTGAATGATGATAATACACCCAATTAATGTTTGCAAAGCTGGTCAATTTTCTCGGTGTTTCTGTAACAGCACGTGGGTGGTAATATATTCAGTTCGCAAAACAACAACGGCCGTGTCCTTTTTAAAAAGTTTTTTAAAAATGATAAATCCGCCCAATAAAGTGTCCTAAGAGTAAGTTTATAATATTCGTTTAAGATACATTTAATCGATCATTCTTCTTTGCGAATCCCATTAATACACCAAACATTTTGCAAAATTAGAGATTTTACAATGGATTTCTGTAAGAGCACGTGTAACAGTAATATAGTCAGTTTTAAAAATGTCAACAAAAGAACCTTTGGTGTTTCTAGCTAAAACCATAAACTTGGAAACCTTTAGTAGCCGAAATACAATGTTCTTAAATTCTTATAATATATAATTTCTTCTTGACTATGCGAAATTCGGTTATACGATCAAAATTACCAAATTTAAAGAATCATAAACTTTATCTAATAATTCTGCACGAGACAAAGGTCACGGTCACGTAACGGCTGTGAAAGAAATCCTTTCTGGCAGGAAAATATACTTTACTGTCACTAAACTTTCGCGAATACTAAATTTCGCGAGAATTCAAGAACTGTATTTCGCTAGTATTAAGTTTCGCGATTTTTGAAAGGAAAATAGAATTGGAGTGTATTAAATTTCGCGAATTTTTTCTACTTTCAGAACATAGCTTTGATTTCTGATAAGAAATTTTTGTTCACTGTAAAGAACAGCGACCAAAACAAGCTAAACATGGCAAAACACTAAGGTATTCTACACTATAATACCCGAGATTTTTACTCGTGCCGGTAGGCAACGAGTCATAAATTCGGCTGCGTTTCTTTTTTTTTTTCGGGTCGAGCTTTTACAAACGCATGCGTAGTTAGGGCTAAGCTCGGCATAGCCTAGTGGTTAGCGCATCAGCTTTAGATGAAAGAGATTCGGCTTTGATCCCGGGATCGAGCCCGTGTGGAAACATTTGGAAACGTTTTTTTTTTCTTTTTTTCTTTTTTTTTTTTCATTTTTCCTTTTTTCTATTTAATTTCTTTATACTCAATTTTTTTCCATTCTAATATAATTTCGTATCTTATAGTAATGTTGCTAAAACATTATCTATGGTTCATTTCGCATAGTTTGCACTTTTATGTGCTAGGGATAAGGTTATTTTTGACTAGGGTTACATCCAATTTTATTATTAAATTTTATTGGTGATGTATAGGCTTCCGGCACGAGTCTAGGCTACAGTGGAGCCTCTTGTTTACAATGATGAAACTTCCTTGTCTTACCATACATTATGTCGGAATGCAATAAGTAAGCCTACAACTTTGATGCCATAATATTTTACTGATTGTAAATTAATGAAATTTTGCGACTTTTTTAAATCGCGAAACATAGTATTTGCGAAATAAGTGAGAATATGGTAGCACTAAAATCGCTTGACATTTCTAAACAACAACGAAATAGTCGCAGCCGATTTTTAAAATACATTTCTTTCCATAAATCAACAGTTTTTGACGGGTGTCGGGCATTTGTCTATTTGAGACCCTTCCCGACTGTCGGGCATTTAGCAACTGCATTTAATATTATGTCGAAAAATAATTGCGTTTTCCGAGTACAGTTGCAGCCATTTTAATTCTACAAAACTCATGCCCATGTTGGCTCGGCCAGATTTAAACCATCGATCCAGCGATCTAGTGAGCCTCATGGCGATCTAGCAATCCATCGATCTACTGATCCATCGATCTACTGATCTATCGATCTACTGATCCATCGATCTACTAATCTATCGATCTACCGATCTGTCGATCTACTGATCTAGCGATCTACTGATCTATCGATCTACTGATCTATAGATCTACCGATCTATCGATCTGTCGATCTAGCGATCTACTAATCAAGCGATCTACTGATCTGTCGATCTACTGATCTATCGATCTACTGATCTAGCGATCTACTGATCTAGCGATCTACCGATCTGTCGATCTAGCGATCTACTAATCTAGCGATCTACTGATCTAGCGATCTACTGATCTAGCGATCTACTGATCTAGCAATCTACTGATCAACAAGTGGCAATATTTGTTACATAATCTATACTTCGATACATGCACAATCTACTGATGTGTGACGTCAGTTGTGTGGTTTTTACACCGAGGATGTGCCGAAACATCTTCCATAAAATCAAAAGTGTTGTTTTATTTTTAAAAACAATTGTAAGATTTGTGCTATCAAGACCTTTTGGAAAAATGTCATATTTATATCAAACCTTCGGCAGAACACCGTTACCTCTCATTTTTGCCGTCTTTTAAATTCACACAGGGAGCCTCCGACGGGTGTTAAAAAATTGCTTGAATTTCAAGAAGAGCTTTGGAAAAATATTAACAAGTTTGGTTCATATTACACAACCCAGAAATCCCGATAAATAATGAAAGCTCCCGAAGATGAGAAACGTTTGTTATACGTTACTTAGTCTGTTTCTCGGATGAAGAGCTCAAGAAACTAAGAAACCCGTAAGAAACTTTCAGCGCTAAATCAGGTCAATTTTTAAGAAACTTTAAGACTCAGGGGCTGAAGAAATTTCTTATAAAAAACATGTGTACTCGAATAACCTTCACAAAGGTTTAACTGCAATGACCAAGTCAAGTCAAGGGTTCGATCGAGCTCCAAAGGTCATCTACTTACACAACCTCGTTCCCAGGAGGGAGAGAGAGGACCCTGGGAACGAGGTTGCTCCTTACGCTGCTTCTAACAGTTTTATGACTTTTAAACTGAGATATTTCTACCTCGGTTTCAGTTATAAAATTAAGTAGTGACTTTGAAAACATGTTGTCATGCAATCAAACTGCCTGTTGTATACTGAAATGGTGTGTTGTTTCTCTGTGTATAAAACACATTTTAAAATCTGAAGCCAAAAAAGTTTTAGAAAATTCAAAATGTTGGCGAGTGGCTGTGGAATGTGACTGCAATGTAGGTGGAGAAAACTAAGACTTTCTTTATAAGTTAAATTCTTATTAGACTTTCAGAATATTCCTGTACGACTTCGATCGTAATTTAAAATTCTAAACGATACATATTTCAGTGAGTATAAGATGATCCATACTGAATTATAAGGTATTTATCAACTGAATTTTTATTCTTTATAGCCAATTTTTATTCAGTGACTGCTGACTATTTTACAATTTAACATTATATAGATAAACTTTGCAATAATATTTAAAAAATGTCTCCATTTTTAAACAATAAAAATTACTTTAAAATTGAAATTTATTGTTGTTCGGAATATTCACCCTTTAAAAGTAAAAGAAATTTTCTCTTTGCCTTTGGTATGCAAGAATAGCTTTGACAGAAGCTTTGGAATTATCGTTTCAGTAATAGCAATAAGAAAAAAATTAGTTTTTATTACAAATAAATTTACAGTTTTGATACATTAAAGGCCGTGCAATGACAGCCGAAAGCTCATTTTCATAAATTTTCATCCAGAGATTGCTTTTTAAAAATGTTTTAAAAATTAAGTTTACAACTCTTATCAGAAAAAGGCAAGAGTTTTGCTTCAACTGCGGCATTTAAGAAACAAGACAGCGCCATTCAAAAGTTTGCTTTTGTCTTTTTGGAGTAGCTAATTTTTCGATCAATTGCAGGTGAGAAGGGCGGAAGTTGATGATAACACCTAAGTGTTAAACCAAAGAGATGTCTTAATGCGGCCAGCAGTTTTCAAGATCATTAATTCGAGAGTAATTTGTTCATACCAAGTGAAGCGTCTACTAATTTTTGTAATGGAAAAAGTTGAGATATTTACAAAAGATAATCATTTGAGTATTATTGTTTACATACACGCCACACTGTGGGTAGGGTTCGGCTAAATAAGACTTCTCAGTTATTGTTCTCAATGGGGAAAACAATGGCGGAAGACGCTGCCCTTAAAATGGACTCGATGTTTGACTGCCTCACTCCAAAAGTTAAAAGCGCACGCGCAAAAAGTGAAATGAAAAATACTCTGATAGTGTCGAGTGGACGACGCTTTTTAAAGTAACTTTACTATTGTTAACTTAAAAACGGAGTTATTTATTGCGAAAAAGTCTTGACAGACTGTTATAAAGGCCATGAAGTGAAAAACAATTAAATTCTGCTTTGTTTCTGATTTCACAAGTACGGCTCTTAAATCGCCGAGATTGAAGATAAATCAAATCTTCGTTGCGACTTTCCATTGGGCTCGAGATTTTAATTACTACAAAGTGATTGAAACGAAATGACTTTGGTTAGAATAATATCTTTATAATCTTAGCTTATAATATATTTCTTGGGAGAATGGTTAATTGGTAAGTTTTATTTCTAGTAATGAAATCCATAGCACTTCAGTAAAAACGTTACACCTGCTTTAATAAACTAAAAGCTTTATTGGATAAAAGCATTAAAAGGTTTAGACCTTGCAAAGACGCCGGCCAATCACAATTCAAGCATGCGCGATTATTTGAACAATTAACGCCCGAAACAATATTGAAATTCCGACACCTAGCCAAAATCACACGAACCCGATATAAACTCACATCTCACAAGTCAATTATCTCAATTGTTTATATCAACTGCCAATCAATTTACACTTACCCCAAAGACATCGCGTTCTCTTATTGAACACAACAAGAACACAAGTTTGCAAAAGGTGGTTCATTCTACTCAGTTTGCAGCTCTAGGAAAGTTGATTTTAGTGTTGAGGATTTTGTCCAAGATATGACTTGCAGGGTAGCACAGAGTGAGTATCTATCTCCAAAAGCTGCGGCATTTTCCATCGAAAATTTATTAGCTAACTCTTCAACTGGAGTGAATACACCTGAAGGAACTGCAAAAGTTTCAACAACTTTTAAAACATCTTGCAATTCTTCTTATGGCACGAATTCTGAACGAAGGACAGCCACGAATATCAAAACACCTTGCCTGCAAAGTTTGATGAATTTAGACACTTATGAAAATAAGTTTACTAGTGGAATTTCAGATGATGCAAATCAGGGGAAAAAGACATTTGCAAACCAAGATTGCATTGACTTAAGGACGGATCCCAGTGCGATTCCAAACTCCGTCCAAAACTTTGCTATGTGCTGTAACTTTGTTAATAAGCTAGGTTCCTCTGATGAAAGGCATTCAAGTTTTAAAACGCAAAATGTAATTAGGGACCCGCAACAAGGAATTCAAGTCGCCTTGCAACACAGCGATTTATGGTGGAAATTTTACGCCTGTGGTACGGAAATGGTTATCACAAGAACGGGAAGGTAAGTGTATGCGATTTAAATTTAGTCGAAGTAAAAATTCAGTTTATGATTTTTCGTAAAACGGTTAAGGCGCTGCTGAGCACCAGTTACATACTTGGTATATATATTTTAGAAATCTTTATCAATTTTTCTAAAAGATCAAGTTTTTCGAACAAACGTCACTGACAATGGAACACAAGCGCTTACACCATCATTAAAACACCTTTTAAAAGTTTTTTCATTTAGACAAAACAGAAAACCTATTAAGCAAAAAAAATAATACAACCCACATTTTGGCACATTGCAGCAAATAAGATACATACCAAATCACACATTCTCTTTCTAGAATATCATAAACCTTATTTATTGTCAAGAAAATTACTTTAAAACATATCCTTTTAAATTTTTCTCGTTTTCGGTTTTGTAATACAAG
Organism: Zoanthus sanctaehelenae; assembly: GCA_028564885.2. Taxonomy (NCBI): domain Eukaryota; kingdom Metazoa; phylum Cnidaria; class Anthozoa; order Zoantharia; family Zoanthidae; genus Zoanthus; species Zoanthus sanctaehelenae. The sequence goes on along the minus strand of JAOTRI020106851.1, from coordinate 6,704 downwards.
ATCGATATAACAAAGTATTCCATTGAGACGAAAAGAAATTGAAACCGGAAAGTTTTTCTTTTGCATTCTTGCGATTCAAAGACACAAGCCATTGCCAAACGACAAAGGCGTGCTTTACGTAATTAATTCAATGTTTCTTGTTTCCTTTACAAGAACTTCAAAAACCAAAGTGTCAAATGACCTAGGTGACTTTCTAAATTTGTTAAAAATGTGACCACAAAGCATGGCAAGTTTTGTGGGTAGAGACCGGCTGATAATGAAACATTGAACGTACACACGATAGGTAGCCCATAGACTGTGTCTTATACTTATGCTGTGGTTTTAAAATAAAGTTAGTCCTTGGACGTGATGTTTCTTTCAATCTTCCGACCAAAATTAAAAGTAAAAACTATTCCCCTATTTGACAGCAATAGCCGTTCATTTGCATGCAGAGAGTGGCTAAAAAGCTCAAAAAAGCATATGATTTTATAAGCTATGTTTTAATCTATTATCAACCCAAACCGCATCGATAGTTTTAAGTGACACGTCATTATGTTATTCTCCCTACCATCCCGGCATTACACACCACATGGACAATGACTTACTCCGCAAAAAAGCTCACTAATAAATGATATTTTTTGGTTCATACGATAGGAATCTCAAAATGGACGAACAGCAGAAAGTCATTCTACATTTTTTATATCAATACTTGTAAAAATCACGCGTCCGGAGTCTTGTTTCAAAAACGAAGAATTAAAGTTTTCCTTCTATGTTCGTTCAACGCAAGCCCCAGACAATACTTGTGGCTAACCTACATTTTATAGGAGAAAATAATTTGATTGGAAGTATACTTTTTCAAGTAATAAGTAAGCCCTTTTGTGATACAAAACTGTAAGAAACGTATAAGAGATGTTTTGTATAAATGCGGACAAAAGATTTGGAAAACTTTCAGGTTGTAGCTATAAAAGCCCTCACTTTGATTTTGATAACTCATTAATGCACCACTTGTCTTAAATATTGATTTGAAACATTCTGAAGTTGCGTTTAAAATTCTTAAACGTACATTTTCTTATAACGGTTATTATTACAGGTAATGATTACGGATAAAAATAATTACTTGAATATCAACTTATATTTGTCGTTTTCCATAGTAAAATTATAACGCATTGTTTTTTCTTTATGTATAGTATCATTTCGATTTTGAGGAATATTTTATTATTTAAAATCAGTTTGGTTTATCCACGTCTTAACATCTAATGATTTTGAGCGAGAATGGCTCAATGGTTCATAAAGCACAAAAGATAATTCAATTGTATATTCACAAATCAATGTTTTGGGTTAAATTAAAATATGTGAGCACCCCAGCTAAAATTTTATAATCTGAAAAAAAAATTTTCATTTATCACGTACGGATCTGGCACATGGACCTGTTTGAGTAAACAATTATTTGTAGAAGGGAGCAGAAAGATTGTGTTTCGCACGTGCCCTCATTCCTTGGGTGTGGCGCATTGTATTATCTCCTTGAGATAATGAGCCATGTTTTGCTTCTGCTAATGAAACCACACACGTAAAGGAAACAGTCGATTGGGAATGTAACTCATGGCAATATTTTCCTATGAAGCGGGTCACGAAAATCACCAGAGCTAACGTATTTATCATGACAGCCATGCTTTCAATTTTAGCCCAAGGGTAATATGTGGAGTGACTGAAAAGTTCACTCACATCAAAGTGAACAAAAATTTTTCATCAAAAGAATCAAAAGGAATCGAAATGAAAGACACGATAAAGGTCTCTATGCAAGCACGATGAATTATTTAAATAACGTTTTTTTCTTAAGGTAGACCTCATTTTTTTACATTATACAAAAGGTCGACTTTTGTTTTAAAATAACTGTGTCCGCACATCGTGCAAATCAGAGCTAGGTTAAAACTTTAATCTATATTTTTCATTTATTTGAGATCTTAACTTTGTATCTTCATGTCATAATTTCCAAAAATTAAAAAAGTTTCTTTACAGGAGAATGTTTCCCACATTGTGCCTGTCCGCGGTCGGTTTGGAGACTCACCGATATTACACAGTTCACATGGATATTGTTCCAGTAGATGGTTACAACTACACTTTTGTTAACTGTATGTGGCAAGTGAGCGGAGTTGCAAGTGAAATGCACCACCTTCCGTTTTACCAAACATTTAGAGCCGACAGCATGGCCCACACTGGAGCTTATTGGATGAAAAACGGAATTGATTTCAAGAAAGTCCGACTTACAAACAGAAGGTCAGGACCTTTCCAAGAGAACGAGGTACGACTGAAAAAAATTTCTAACTGCTTTCGTTCGCACATATCCTTAAACCAAACTTTCTAATTTATCTGGACTAATTTTTCTCTCTTTGAGCTTCTCTTCTCTCTTTCAACAATTCTAAAATGTACGCGCATGCGCATAACTAAATAAGGTACTAAAGACTCAATTGCAGCTGGCTTAAGGTTTGCTATAAAATGTTGTATAATGGACACCAACGTGTCAATTATTATCTCACTCGTCTTCTCTAGTCTTCGAATTTACAGAGACTTGCGATTCCGAAGCCAGTTTAATTTTCCTCCTTAGCATGTTGAAGTTTCGATTGTTTCTAACACTCTGAGCGTTAATTAATTATTCATGATCCGGCCAACTAGACTAACTTCATATAATATCTTCTTTTGTTGTTGCTCTAGAGGATCTAAAACAAAGCACTTGTAGACCCGAATTTGATTCTGTAAAATCAATGATTTAAATTACTTCAGTTTTGGTAACTAATTTAGAAATGACTGAACCTTTTTATAACATTTAAAAATAGCTAGCGATAGCACTAATTTATATATTTTTTGGTTTAGTGTTGCGTTTTTGAGATCTTTTCTTATTAGGAATATAATGATGATAAACTCATATTCATTCAATATTTATACTTACAAGAGTAAAAGTTTTTGTTTCTGGTTCTAAATCAGTTGAAAGTTCATTATGAGTCTTTATATATCAAAAAAATTAAGGGCACATAAAATATTTGCTTTATACAATAGTTTGCGTATGCCCATTGTAGTTTGACAGGTAATATTCTCAAAAATTAGTAATTAATTGATATAAAGCAAACTTCGATTATTTTTTTTTTGCTTACGCTCTATTCCAAAGCAGTAAAGAACATCTCTCACGCGAGCTGCAATAAATTTTAGCTAAATGTGTCTGTGACAAGTGTGCTTTGTTGTTGATACAATGTACAAGGTGTTAAATTTTCCGGCTTTTAAGTCTTTGAAATTGTGATCGACACACAATGCCATTGCAAATATATAAGAAATCTTGAGATTTAATCTGTACCAGAAACATGGCAATTAAATGGCACATTCAAAGCTTCTGAAGAAAAGCGATAGTACTCACTTTCTGTTAGGATGATTGATTTATCTGTGCCAAAGTGTCTACAATTTTAGTAACTCAGTGGCTTTTATTGTCTTTTGAAGTAATTGCTTCGTCATAAAATAATCATTATTTATCTTGATTTCAAAAATCATGACACCCAAATTAATTAATTAAAGGTTGTTGAGATTTTTGAGAAACTCGCATTGTAAAAAACAGCAAAAAGTACTTAATTTTTAGTGGCTGCCTTTCAATTGTTGTCACAAAATGTGTCAAATAAAAAAACATGTGCGTCGTTTCAAACATTACTTTAAAAAATTGTGTAGGGTTTTAAAAACATATTTATTTCCTTGTTATACTAAACGTTAATTAAAGAATCACTTACAGATTTTTAAATTTTTTTAACAAAGTCTGCATAATTTTAAAGAAGTCTTGAAACCTACTTTGACTTTGTATTTAATTTTTAACGTGCTGCTTCAATATTCTAATCAGTGATTAATAGAAAAATGACAAAATTGTAATGTTTCATATGATTCATTTTTTGTAAGAAGTTCCAGGTCATTGGTAGCACAATTTCAGTTAAAAAAATAACATAACTTCTATTTCTAGTATATTTAAAATGAGGTATAAAACTGGTAATATTGTCTCGTTTTAAAAAAAACATTTTCGAACGATATTAGTTCATCATCAGAGTTACATTCTTGCTCTGGAACTGTGGCGATTTATGAGAAATATTTCTAGTATATTTTTGAAATTTGAGAAAGATTTTTAAAAACCGATACACAGGACAAATTGCCCTCATAACTACATCAAATACTCAATTCTGATTGGCTGACGAGCATGGAATTTTTTCTTAATTCATGCAATGAATTAATACCACGCGTGCTATTTAAAATTAAGATTGTGTTTTTTAAAAAAGGATACTCCAAAAGGAGGTTATCGAGAAGGGACTGGAATGGAACTTCTCTATGAACACTTCGTGAAAGAAAGTTTGACAGCCGTTTCCGGAACTTCTTTTAAAATGATTTTGTATTTTTAAGAAAATTGATGACTGCAACACATTCGTGAGAACAAAAAAACTTTCTGACTGAACCGCGACAGATTTTCAACGCTTATACTGTTTAGGGGACGGACCATTAGAAAAGTAGCAATAATTATAGAATACCCCGCATTTGTCGTTAGATATTTTTCTGTATTTCGTGAAGTGTTGTTTTCTTAGCGTCGGACGACATTTTTGAAAACATATTTGAATAAGCATCTGAAATCAAAATCAAACTATCTGTTACTGGCTATATATATGTGTTTTATCGTACCAATTAATTACTTCTAAATAAATATTATAAAGGCTATATATAGTGATACAGACTACGGTGTGTGCATGACCGTCAGATCACATATGATATCCAAACTGTATAGCTGTACAGCACAAAACAATATAACTACCTTTCACTGGTAATCCAAACAAATTTTCCTTCTTGTAGTGCAAGCCTCGTATTTTAATTGCCTCAATAACTTCTTCAACACTTCACATGATCATTTACTTTATTTATGCTTTTATCGTTTTTTTCCGCCAAAAGCCAAGGTGCCAAATTCGTTCCCGAACTGGTTCAGAAATTTATTCGATTCCAGTCCTCTCTCGATCACATAACCCAAGAGAAACCGAGGTGCGGACAGCTGTTACGTCTTTGCGGCGTGTCATTTTCATTGTAAAGAATCAAGCATTTTATGTAAATATGATATTAAAAGGAACTACCATCTTTGTTCTCGAAGAATTAATGAAAAATTCCGCTTGTATTTGATGAAAGTCCGGCTAATACCACTCGTGCTTCGCGCGCTATTTTTCATTAATTCTTCTCCAACTGTGGTATTTCTTATACAAATTAACTGATGTTGCACTTTTATAGTTTCACATATAAAAAACGACTTATTTTTCAGACGAAATAGAAAAATCTGATAATTGAGCTATCCCTATACACAGTATAATGTCACTTCACTGTTATCATACAAACAACTTACAAGAAAAAAATTCTCATTCAGGTACATGTGTCATAGAAATGTGCGAATTTAGTGGTTTCTCCTAACACGTTTAACTGCAAATATTACTAGAAAAAATGTCAGTTTATCAGAGCTGACAAAGAAAACTAGCCACCAGATTTAAAAATTCTAATTGTTACTACTGGATTGTACGCAAAAAAACGTCCTTTTACTGTAGTCTATTTTGGGCATTTAAATTCTGCATATGAAATTACACTCATTCTATTGAAACTGCTGAAATCGGTAACTGTTTTGCTACTTTTTTCAGCAGCATTATAGTTATCTCTGTTCAGATATCTATTTATTAAACAAAAATTTTCTGATAAAGATTTTGGTTCCACATATATAGAAGGTTTAGTTCTGGTAATAACATATGTTTTTCAATTTGTACCACAGGAGGCCAAAGCTTACGTTTCGAGGCGATTTACTATAGCATAAATGTTATATGTTACTCAATATACATGTTCACTAATATCTACCCTAGCACTGCATAATAAGAGTACTCTCTACATAATAAGAGTACGTAGAGAGTACTCTTATTATGCAGTACGTTCTAGTGGAAAGCAGTCAAAACCAGCAAAATCAGCTGAAACTCTATCAGAGATTAAAAGAAGGCTTCAACAACACACTGAGTAAGTTCCAAAGAATTTTATTTTGCAAAAATTTAAAGGTAGAAATTAATAAACATTTATATTGAGTAACATATATATATGCTATAGTAATGAAAAATGAAATGAAAACTATTTTTATCTATGAAGTTAGAATTGGAATAACCGATTATATACATGCATTTGTATGTACATATATTTGTTTTTACAAGGAACTATTTTATAAGACACTAGGGTCTAAAATACCAAGAATCTTAAAAAAAGCTTTTAGAGCTAAACTCTCTTGAACCAATATGAAAAAAAAGCAATATGACACGGAAATTGAAAAAGGTATTTCTTTAATTTCCTAATTCATTTCTCAGTACATGTACAAAGTGCTTTTGCGTTATGTATCTTATTTTACTCAGCCAAAAAGGAGCTAAGATGAGAGTGGAAGTTTTATTTAGTCTGTTTCTCGGATGAAGTGTTACAGAAATCTAGAAACCCTTAAGAAACTTTGAGCGCCAAATTGGGTCAAATTGAGACTTAATGGCTAAAGAAGTTTCTTATAAAAAACATAGTGATCAATTTAAATTTTGGACAGGCGGTGGAGTACTTGTACCTGTGATGTCATCACACCAGGACTACTTAACCCTTTTGCATCTATACCGCCCTAAAAGATGCCTGGAATACTCACTAAGTTAACAATTTCAATCTTTGCTAAA